>PVJA010039853.1:0-18867 GCA_004027025.1 Myocastor coypus | reverse complement strand
CCTGAACATCAGTGGAACTAAGGTGTAGGCTAGCTGAGATTAGTCACTACACTATCATAAAGCTATGGGTGGCTTGCTGAGATGAATCAAAATGGATGTGGACTCTTTCTGCTCACTTTGTCTACAAGTGACAGCAGAGACACATTTTGAAGTGGTCATTTTTCCTTTGTTTTACAGCACTCCTTCTAATCTCTTCGCCTCCTTGGTTTTTTTCTATGTCCCCCCCTAATCTCTTTAAATTTTCTTCCCTGAGCATAAAATCACCAACTGAGGGCTTATATACTGTGTGCAATTTTCTGGTTTATTTTAGAGTTTCTTATACAACCACAAATCTAGTTAATACAGTTAAAGGTGACAGATTAATAGTTACCACAGACGGTTATTTTCTAGGCCATTTAACGCTGCTGTCATTATATATATATACTTTTATATACTTTTTATTTACTCAATCGAGGGCTCTCTGATTGTATGTATAAAATGCTCTGTGTAGTTGATCCCAGCATTGTTCACATTGACTTCAAGAAGTTCTGTTCTGGTTTACTGTTTTGAGTTTGCTCAGTTGCTGCTGTTGGTTTATTTTCTTTCAGGATCAAGGTGGGTGCTTTCATAGAGAATTTTAGTTTTCATTCCTTTTCTGCCAGTTCTTTCCTGGATTCTTTCCTTTGCATAATTATACCTGCAATGGAACCAGCATCCTAAAGTCATCAGGATAAGCCCTCTACACCAAGCAAGGGTCAAGATCACCTGATCTAATTCTGTCTTCGTCCTGGGCTTGCCAGACTCTGGGAAGGCTGCCTTGGCTCAGCCTGCCCTGGAGGTGGGGCTGGTGCAGCATGTGGTGCCGGGGATTGAACCACAGTCCCTGCAGGTGCCTAAGCTTTCCTAAGAAGGTGCTTAGGCCACTGAGTTATCTCCCTGGCCCTGTTGTTATTGCTAGTTGCACCATTTTAGCCAAGGGGATATAACTATTCTAATCAGCTGTTCTTCTTGGTACACCAAAACTAAGATTGTCTAAAAGTCATGAAAATATTGTAAGGCAGTGCCAAAGAACTAGGAACTGGGCCAAGGGACTCCTAATTCTCAAAAACCAAAGAGGCAAAAACTTACAACATACTCATAATCCAAAAACTAGCTACATTTGGAAGACACCTCTGAGAAGTGGTCGTTTCATGAGTCGTAAATGTTAGCAATAAAACATTAATGATAATAAGAAATTTATAAGCATCAACCCAGGAATTAAACAAAAAATGAGAAGACATTTAAATAAAATGCAACCTTAGATTTTCAGTTCACCAAAGGCAAGCCAGGGGGCAACAAGGTGGAACAATATGAAAGGCACCCACCTGGATGCACTGAAATGATAACAGCAGAAATAATAAGACTGTTGAAAAAATCAAATCAGAAGTAATTTCCCAGAGATGATGACCATAATAAAAGACATGCATAGTGACTTTGACAGACATAGATAAAAATGGAGGACTTTAGGAAAACATGAACACCCAATATTGGAAAGAAATAGAATCCATGAAACAAATTCAAACACATATCTTGGAGATTAAAAATTCCATTCAACATATACACAGCAGAATGAGCCAATATGAAGACAGAATATAGGAAGAAAGATAGGATTGTGGTTAGTGATCATGAAAAGCAAGATTTCTTAAAAATACCAAGCAGGCATGTCTTAGTTATTTTTCTCTTGTTACTGGGAAAAATACCTGCCACCCCAAATGAAGGAAGGAAAGGTTTATTTAGCTCACAGTTACTGGAGGTTTCAGTCCACACTCATCTGGATCCAAGGCAGAGAAGAACGTGGCAGAGAGCAGCAGTTCATGGCAGCGGAACAGTGACAATGGTGACAGAGGCAACAGACCAATCAGGGCAGCAGAGCAACAACCTTGAATCTTTCTCTCTTTATATTACATAGGCTCTCTGCCTCAGCCTTTCCACCTCAGACCACACATATAATTTTCAGCAGTACTCAGATGCATAATCTCATCAGTACTAAAACACATAATCCCAGTGGATCATAAGTCAAGTCTCAAACTCCAGAAATCCCTGCCCTATGATTGCATGAAGCTTTGGGGAGACAACTAGATGTAAACGATAACCTTCCGCCCCTGGACCCCCAAAGTCTCATGAACATCCCTTTTGTGCAAAATACATTTTAGTCCATCTGGAAGAGTTGCCAAAGTCCCAACAGTTTCAGCATTGCTGAAAAGTCAAAGTCCAAAGTCTCCTCCAAGATCCAAGGCAAACTCTCAGCTGTGAGCCCCTGCACAATAGAAAAGTTAAACATATCCAGTATTCAAAGGCACAAGATAAACTCCAGCATTCCAAAAGTTGAGAACAACAGAGGAATACAAAACACTGGTACCAACACAAGTCCAAAATCCAGCAGAGCAAACATTAAATCCCATAGTTGCAGCTGGAACATCCAAAACAGTCTGCACTGAGTTGTGGGCTCAATGCAGTTCCATCCCTAAGGCACTCTTGGTGTAGTTTCCATGGCTTCTCTCTTAGGCCAGCTTTGCTCCCTTTTTGCACGATCCACATTCCTGGCTTTTCCAAACTTCTGGTGCTTCCACTGAACAGGCTTCTCACACACAGCTTTACACACTGCCCTCTCAGGGACACACTGCCTGGCCTCCCAGGCCTTTTGCAATCTAGGTGGAAGCCTTCTTAACCTCAGGACTCCTGCATTCTCAGTGCACCTAAAACAACTGCAACATGGATGATGCCAAGGTCTGCTGCCAGCTGGAGCAGTCACCAGGCTTCCTTCTGTCTTGGCTGCAGGGTTGGAGTGCCTGGATTGATAAACATTCTGAACTTGATTCCGAGGAACAAATTCTCCATGCTAGCACCATTTAGGGACCTGGTTTGGCCACTGCCGCCATTCTGATACCTGGGTCTCTGTAGCTTTCTTCTCAAGGCAAAACCTCTCTTTGCAATTCTGAAGTTGCAAAGGTGGAGAGCTGCCACCTCTTGTGATGCCCTCATGCCATTCTTTTGATTCTTTGATTCCTTCCCAGCAATGGAGATCCTTTTAGCTCCATCTTTGCAGTCCACAGCTCTTCTGGTGCTTCCTGCCTAGCCAAACTCACATTATTTTTTTTATTTTTTAAAAATTATTTATTTATTTAAAATTATTTATGTATTTATTTATTTACATATAGTACAGAATTTCAAAACCAGAAAAATTTAACAATGGTTATATTACATATTTTCATCATCGGATCAGTTTAGATTAATAGAAATTGTGTATAAGATTGATCAAACAATTAAACATTAGCACTTTCCATAAACATTAATTTTTTTCTTTCCTTCCTTCTTTTTAACAGTTGACACACTGCACATTGTCCTCACAATAGTTATACAAAGCACATCGTGTGGGCGTGACCCACCTTCTTATTGATGTTGCTAAGGAAAGAAAAAAAAATTCTTCTCTTTGAATTAAGAGGAAGCAGATGCATAAACAGCCCAATGTTCCACAATTGCAGTGGGCCACCAGTTAAACTTGGAACATTGGAGGCTATTGATCCAAGCTCCTACAGCTCATCTCACTAATCTAGATCTGCGTTTCATGCCTTGTAATTAAGCTTTTTTGCTGGGTGATCAAGGGCAAGTCAAAGTAAGACCAAACTCACATTTTAAATCATCTTGCTTCACTCCTTGCTCTTGATTCTCAACATAAATCTCGCTAAAAGCTGCCAATAACAACCATGCCACCGCCCCAATAGTTTGTTGCTTTGAAATATCTCTTGAAAGACTAATTAGTCCGCCATGCTTAATCTCAGTCTTAGGCAAAGTCTCTGGGCATCAGCAAAATTCCAACAGACTTTCAGCCAATCCATAGCACAAATCATCTGGAGTCCAATGACCAATGCTGTCCTTTTTCCCATCAGAAACCTCCTTATCCTCGTCTTTACAGGCAGGCCTTCTGTCAGTCTTCTGGTATAACCTCTGAGTGGAATCTCCCCTACAGAACATCCAAAGCTTTTCCAGCTCTTCACAAGTAGAGGTTCTCTCCAAACATTTCCTATCTCTGCTCATAAGCCATTCTTTATACCCAGGCTTCAAGCCAGTCTTCTGATGTGAGCTCTGACCAGAATCTCCCCTACAGAACAGCTGAAGCTCTTCCAGCTCTTCATAAGTAGAAGACTTCTCCAAACCTTTCCTATCTCTTCCCATGAACCATTTCCAAAAACTTGTAATCCACATGGTCTGGTTAGTCATAGCAGTGACCGCACTTCTCTAGTACCAAATTTTGTCTTAGTTACTTTTCTCTCATTGCTTGGACAAGCATCCAACACCCCAAATGAAGGAAGGAAAGGTTTATTTAGCTCACAATTACTAGAAGTTTCAGTCCATACTGGGCTGGATCCAAGGCAGAGAGGCATATGATAGAGAGCAGCAGTTCATGGCAGTGGAACAACGACAATGGTGATGGAGGCAATGGAACAACCAGGGGAGCAGAACAACAGCCTTGAGTCTGTCTCTCCGCCTCACTTTACATTACATAGGCTCTCTGCCTCAACCTATCCACCTCAGGTCACACCTAAAATTCCCAGCAGTACTCAGACCCATAATCTCATCAGTACTAAAACACACAATCCCAGTGGATCATAAATCAAGTCTGAAACTCTAGAAGTCCCCGCCCCAGGGTTGCATGAGGTTTTAGGGGGACAACTAGACATTAACTATAACAAGACATAAGAAATCACTCCACCATCTGCTAAGTAAAGAAAGGAATAGCATAAGATTGATCAGAGTCATTGAAAAAATGAGGAATAATATAAATGACATAAAAATCCTGTTCATGCCAGAACCTCCATATGCCACTGTCAAAAATAAAAAGATCACCTAGACAAAAATTAACAATGAAAAGTGAGAACTAAACCCAACTTTAAAACAAATGAATTTAGTAGATAGCTACAGAATGTTGTACCCCACATCAGAATATACCTTCTCAGCTATTCATGAGATGTTCTCAGAAATAGATCACATTAGGCAAGGAATATAATTCATTGGCACAGTGCCTGCCTGGCAAGCACAAGGTCCTAAGTTCAATTCCTGGAGCAAAGAAAAAAAAAATACCAAACAGACCACATACTAGTGAAATGCTTATGGAAATGAAATTATTCCATGCATACTATCAGACCATTGTGCAGTGAGTTGAGAAATAAATGGCAAGAGATCACAAGATCTTTACAGACACATAGCTATTAAACAACACCCTGCTGAAGCACCAGGGTATCACAAATGAAACTAAAAATGAAGTTAGACAGCTTGTTAAATTAAACAATCATGCCAATATAGCATATAAGAACTTATGACTTACAATTAAAGTAGTCCTAAGAGGAAGATTTAAAGTAGTGAATACCTATTATAGTAAAAGAGGGAGCTCAAATAAACAACCTAATGTTGAATCCGAACTTCTAGAACAACAGTTCAAACCCAAAGCACAAAGCGAAGAAATTATAAAAATTAGTGCAAAAATTAATACAATTCAGAACAAGAAAATAATGCAAAGAATCAATGAATTGAAAATTTGATTCCTTGAAAGAATAAATAAAATTAATAAACCCTTATCCAAACTTATCAAAAAACAAAGAAAAGACTAAAGTCCGTGCAATTAAGAATGAAAAAGTAAAATCGCACCAGATCCCACAGAAATCCATAAGATTATTAATACTTCAGAAACATATATTGCAATAAGATGGAAAGCACAAAGAAATGAATGGATTCCTAAGTATGTATGAATTAGCAAAGATGAATCATGAAGATATAAAAATTGTAAATAACCCAATATCAATCAATGAAATTGAAGATGTAATCAAACAAAATACCTACAAAATAAGTGAAGCCCTGATGGGTTCACTGCTGAATGCTTACAAAAAGTTTAGAGAAGAACTTATGCAGACCCTTCTCCAACTCTTTAATGAAATTGAAAGGGTAGCAGTACTACTAGATTCATTCCTCAAAGCAAGTATTATACTGATACTGAAACCAGAGAGGAATACAACCGAGAAACATAGATACAAAAACCCTTTGTAAGATACTGGAAAACAGAATGCAGTCAATTAACAAGATTATTCAATATGATCAAGTGGGATTCATCTCAGGGATGCAGAAATGGTTCAACATACGCAAATCCATAAATGTAATAAGTTATATTAACAGAGCCAAGAACAAAATTTATATGAACATCTCAACAGATGGAGAAAAAGCATTTGACCAAGTCCTACACACATTCATAAGAAAAAACAATTCAGAAAATTGTAATACATGGTCCTCTTCACAATCATAAAAGCCATGACAAACCAACAGCCAAAATCATACTATAATCTTTTGCTATAGAATCAGGAACAGTAAAAAACTTCCACTGTCATAACTTTAGTATAACTAGAAACATTAGCCAGAGCAATTAGGTAAAATTAGAAGTAAAATAAATAAAGACAGGGAAGGCAGAAATTAAGCAATTGTTATTTGATGATGACAAGATATGATACATAGAAAACCCTAAAAACTCCACCAAAGACTTCTAGATTTAATAAACAAATGTAGTAGCATGGCTGTCTACAAAGTCAATACTCAAAAATCAATAGCATTCTCATACACAAATAAGTTCACTGAAATAGAAATTATAGAAAACAATACTTTTTAAAGTAGCAGCCCCCAAAAATGAAATTCCATGTAATCAATGTAACAATGGAAATAAAATACTTATGCAGTGAAAACTACAGCACTCTAAAAAAGAAGATTGAAGTAGATACCAGAAAATGAAAAGATATCCCTTGCTCTTGGGTAGGAAGAACCAATACAATAAAAATAGCCATACTTCCAAAATTATTATACAGATTTAATGCAATCTCAATGAAGTAAGAAAAGCATATCTCATAGAATTAAACAGAACAATCGTAAAATTTATTTGGAACTATGAAAGATTAGAATAGCGAAAGTAGTTGTGGGTGACAAATAGAAGCCCAAAGGCACCACAATATCTGGCTTGATATCATATTACCCAGTTACTGTCATAAAATCCACATGGTACTGGAAAACACAGACATGAGTATCAATGGAACAGATTTAAAGATGCAGACAAAACTGTAAACATGCTCAGTCACCTTATCTCTGACAAAGGAGCCAAACATTCCCTGGAGGAAAGATAATCTCTTCAATAAATGGTGCTGGAAAAGCTAGTATTCACACACCAAAAATTAATAGCTTTCAACATACACTAAATTAAAATCAAAATGGATCAAAGATATAAATATTAGAACAGGTACACTAAATATGCCAGAAGATACAACATGTTGAACTCTTGAGGAAATTGATGTAGGTAAAGTATTACAAACAAAACCCTGATTCTACAAACACTATCACAAAGAATCAACAACTGGGATTTTGTTTATTAAAATATTTTTGTATAGCAAAAGAAACCACCGACAGAATGAAGAGACAACCTACAGAATGAAAAAACAAAAAGTTTTCAACAGCTCCTCAAACAAAGAACTAATTTTTAGAATATATAAAAAATTTTTTTAATTAGATACTCCTTCAAATTTAAAGACCCAAGGGAAAAATGTGTAACTGAAATGGATAGATACTTCCAGGTGAAAAAAATAGAAATGACAAATAAATATAGGGCTGGGGAGATAGCTCAGTAGAATAAGTGCCTGCCTGGCAAGCACAGGGTCCTGAGTTCAATCCCCAGTACCATAAAACAAAAAAAAAAAATCAAAAATAAATAAATATACAAAAAATATATAACAATAGTCATTTGAGAGATGTAGATTAAAACAATGCTGAGATTCCATTTTACTATGGAGAAAATGGCTAGTAACAAGAAACAAGGATCCAGAAGTAATAGTAGGAAACATCCCAAATATGGGGAAACAATCTGACATTAAGTTAACCAAAACATATAGAACTCCAAATAACATCAACCCAATTAAAACCATTCCCAGACATATAATAACCAAGATCCCAGAAATTCAGCACAGGAACAGTATACTAAAACCTGCTACAGAAAAGCAAAAGATCATATTTAAAGGAAAACCCATCAGAATAACAGCAGATTTCTCTTTACAAACCATCAAGTCAAGAATAGCATGGAGCAATTTACTATAAGTCTTGCAAGAAAACAAATTGCAGCCCAGACTGATATACCCTGAAAAACTCTCTTTCAAGTATAATGGAGAAGGGAAATACTTCTATGAAAAAGAACAACTAAAGAATTTCATGAGGACAAAGCCAACCCTACACAGATTACTAAAAGATATCCTAGAGAGGGATCAAAATGATCACAACTCCATGAATGAGAATTGAAAGAACCACCAAGTAGGGCAAACAATTAAACATAGGAGATATAGAGGTATACAACAGCAAGCCTTCAATTATTCTTTTGTATACGGCAGCAAAATATTTTCATCAATATACTCTAAAAATGAACTTCTCCTGAACCCTACATGCCATGATTCTGTCAAGGTCTACAGGATGGATACAGTGGAACTAGCAGTAGCTCAGTCCCACAAGTGACACCTGGCCACTGGGAAGCATCATGGACACTATGTCCATGACATACTAGAACTTTGTGCGATATCTATCCCCAAACTGTTAGAAGTGCTAGTCATATATTTGCTATTCCAGTCTTTATGTTAGTAATTCTTTACTGTCATGAAGACGTTTTTAGCTGAATTGTTTTGAAATATTTAATTTTAAGTTAATATTTAATTAAATTTCTGAATATTGTTTAATGTTAATATTTGTTTTAAGATTTATCAAGTATCTTTGACTTATTATCTACTTGAAGACATGATATGATATTTTCTCCTAGTATTAGAAACTTTACAAAGTTTATTTCCATTTTCCATTGATTTTTTTTTTTTTTTTTTTTTTTTTTTTTTTTTTTTTTTTTTTTTTTTTTTTTTTTTTTTTTTTTTTTTTTTTTTTTTTTTTTTTTTTTTTTTTTTTTTTTTTTTTTTTTTTTTTTTTTGTCCTTTTGAGACAGGGTCTCGCTGTACAGTTCAGGCTGTCCTTGAGCTCAGTTTTGTAGCCCAGGCTGGTCTCGAACTCTCACCGAGCCTCCTGCCTCAGCCTCCTGAGTGCTGGGATTACAGGCATGCGCCACCACGCCCGGCTTCCATTGATTTTATATTACTCCTTCCTTGTCTTTTTTTTTTTTCCTTTTCAGCCCTTTGAATTAATTGTTGGTTGATTTCTTTATGATTACCATTCTTTCTGAGGTGAGGTGGTATATAAGTGTTGTATTAATTTGCATTTCAAGAATGGCTAGCAATGTGGAGCATTTTTTCATGTACTTATAGGCTTGTTGAATTTTTTTCCCTGAGAAGTGTGGGCTCATCTCAGAAGCCCATTTCTGGATTGGGTCTTTGAATCTTGGGACTGTAATGTTTTTTATTTCTTTATAGGTTCTAGATAGAAGATCTTTGTCTGAACACTTATTAGTTAAAAATTTTTCAAACTTTGTGGATTATCTTTTCACTCTGTTGATAATTTCTTTTGACATGCAAAAACTTCTCAGCCAGAGCAGGTCCCAGTTGTTGATTCTTTCAAGTGTTACACATGCACTTTGATTTTTGTCCATGAACTGTTTGCTTACCCCAATATCTTCAATATTTTCTCCCACTTTCTCTTCCAGGAGATTGAATGTTTCTCTTTTAATACTTAGACCTTTAATCCATTTTGACTTTAATTTAGTACATGGTGATAGATCTGAGTCAAGTTTTAGTTTTCCTCATGTAGAAAGCCAGTTTTTCCAGCACCATTTTGTTAAAGAGGCTATCTTTCTTCCAGTAAATTAGTCTAGTTTCTTACGCACTCTTTTTGTTTGTTCTAATGTGGAATAAGATGCTACTTAATTTTGTTCTTCCATAGCTAATTTTTTTACATATATGCTTTAATAATTGCTTTTCTTTACAATTTAATTTTTTGTATCTTGGTACGATTTTATTCAAATTTTTTGTGCAAAAGGTTCTTTTTTTTTTTTTTTTGGATATGTGCTATAATTTCAACTCAGTTCACAAATTTCAAATCCTTAGAAATAAAAAATAAATAAATAATTTAAAACTTAAAAAAAAAAAGAAATGACTGTGGAGGACCACCTGAGCAACTCTCCTTGAAAGAGGAACTATTTTCTCCATTTTGGAGGAGCCTAAGACAACTTCTACACTGCACTCTAAGTGGTAGATTAAAATAAACTCACTAGAATTCCAAGAGCTTCATAGGATTGCAAATATAAATTTCTTGAGCCATGACAAAGACTGGGAAGAGCACTGGATAAATAACAAATGTCAGTGGGGCTGTAGAGAAAAAAGAAATCTTCTCTACTGTTGATAAGAGTGTAGTTTGTTGGAAATACTGTGGAAATTCACATGGAAATTCCTCAAAAAATCTAAAACGAGAGTTTCCATTTGACCCAGCTATTTGCCTTCTTGGTATCTTCCGGAAAATTTTAAAAGCATTATATCCGAGTAATATATGTGCACCCATGTTTACAGTGACACAGTTTGTATTATCTTGGAAAATTCCAAAGTGCTCTTTAACTGACAAATGGATAAAAAGATTTGGCTTTTTTTTTTTTTAATTGAAGTACTACTCTACCATAAAGAATACGCTTGAGACATGTCTGTTTAAATAGATACACCTCAATATTATATGCTTAAGTGAAATACATGGAACATACATTTCTCTGCATTGTTTCTCTGGTGCAAGAAAATCAAACCATAAATAAGGAACAAAATATATAATAGACACTGGGGAATTGGAACAAAATGTTCAAATGAAAAAAGGGAATAAAGGGGGCAGGGGTAAAAGAAAGAAGAATCAAAGATAGAGATGAAACAAGGCTTTTGTAAATACATAGGGAAAGCATGGAATAAAAAAGGTGCAAAATGTCACATATAAGTACTAATTCCTTGTGATACATGTTATAATTATGTTTATTGCAAATCTACCGATAAAATAAAAAGCTGAAATTGAAAAAAAATTATTATACAACAAAATGCTTAGAGGCAGGAAAGTGGACTAAATATTTTGATGTAACTGAAACGCTAGTTTGAAGAGAAAATCATGAAACAAGATATGTTCTTCCAAGTGAGCTTTTAAAATGAAAAGCTACAAACAAAAATTTCTGCCTAGTGATGCCTGAAACAGAACAGTGATAAAGAAGTTTAAGAAAGCTTTAATTATGAAACTCTTACTGGGGCGTGGGCAGCAACCAGCCTTTGCGAAGAGACGATCTTCTGTATATTCTCAACTTTTACCTATATTTAACATTTTTACATTACAGTTTTTCTTCAACTGGAAAAGTAGGTGCAGGGATAATTTTCCTACTCCGGAGCGGCAGTAGGATATTGTAAAAGTATTAAGAAGTTTTGCATTCTTGTTATGGGGGGTTAAATTCTGTACTGCCCATTTCTCCTCCAGATAAAAATATGGGAGATAAGTTTTGGTGAAAAGAAAAGCGTTTATTAAAAGTTAGCTCTATTAAGGGCCTCTTCGGCCTCAACTCTGTCTCCAAGCTTGCAACTGTGAAAAGGCTTGTAAGGAAGGTGAAGGAGGACTATGACAGTGAAGCAGCAGACAGGGAAACCCTCTTACTGGTTCATGTCCTGACCATTCTGGTTTCCCTCCTTTTGTTTCTCCCTTGCCAAAAACACTGCACCTTAACTGCTTGGGAGCAGAATTTGCATATTCTGTTTAGAAGGATTCATTACTTCTTTGTCAGAGGCCTTACTTCTCTGCAAGTTCATTGGATCTGAGAAAAGGTCTGTCCATTTATATCCCACAGTGGGGGATTTGGATAAGCAGTCTATCTGTAAATAAAACAACAAAAACTAATATTTATGGATCCATTTTAAACTCTCAGTTAAAATGCGAGCAACAATTTATAAATTTTCTTTTAGGTATTATAAAGCATTGATTGCAATACTAAAGATTCACATATGGCCAACCTGTGCTCTGCATGTACCCTACCTGCTTCCCCCATTAAGTTCTCATTGTCCTTAAGGTTTTACTTTGAATTTCATAAGAGAGACTACTGTAAATTGCTGCTCATGCTTTAATCTCTGCTAACTTTACCTATCTCCAACATCTGTATGAAACCTTGATATACACATGGTTTCAGGAAAAAGAATGGAGAAAAGTCAGTTTCGTGAATGCTTGGACTTCTGTCTAGAATCAGCAAAACCATCCTTACCTTACGCCACACAACACACAGTCAAACACAAAGTAGAGATGTAAATATAAAGAAGCAAACTGTTAGGAGAGAACATGGAAGACTACCTTTGTGACGTCAAGAAATAAAAAGGAGTACATAGAAAAAGCACCCCCCAAAACCAAAAGTATGCTGATATTTTCAAAGTTTTACATTTCTATGTTAAGAAATACATATAGGCAAAAGAAAATTTACAGAAGAAGAAGCCCGGCTGGATAGAATACATGTGCAGGGATGCTTGCCCTCAGATGCAGTCAGGAACTGCTGACTCATTCTAATTGCAGATTCATTTGCGAAGTAAGCTGGAATTCTCATTGATTTTGTATGATGTACTATTTTGGAATGGAAATTTACTTGTACCTACAATTGAAAATGCATTTACACATATTTTATACATGCATTCACAAAATGAATATAATATACAACCTCAAGTGATATTTCCACATAGGTACTTTAGAGAAAGATTTACTTTTTAAATGAGCAGATATATTCAAGAATGTTGATATTGAGAATTTAGAGGGAGGTCCTAAATATCCACCAATAATGACAATAAACACATTTTTGCTTCAGAAACTTTGGAAACGAAAGCTAAGCAGAATTTAGTTCTATGAAATTCCTTTTCAGTTTTTAAATTATTTGAAAATGATTCATCAAGGTTTAGTAAAAATTATCAATTTTATTGTTTGATTTCTGCATTTTACAATCATCCTGGGGAGTTGATACATGCATATATCATAACTTGTTTCTACTTTTTCTTTCTCTCTCTCTCTCTTTCTTTCTTTCTTTCTTTCTTTTCTTTCTTTCTTTTTGTATTTTAGGGAAGGGTCTACAGGGTGTTTAGGGTCTCACTACTAGACCGGAGTCATAGTCATTTGCCTGCTTGCAGCCTTCCAAGAGCTGGGAATACAGGTGCGTGCCACCAGGCCCAGTCTTAACTACTTTCTCAGTTTGCCCTGAGGGTGGGCTGGGGTTGGCCGTCCTTTTCCTCTTCTGTCTCCCCTTCTCTCTGATCTCCCTATGCCATATAGCTGTATATGTCTGGTGAAGTTCCTGTATACTCAATTCTTTCTGTTTTTCCATGTATCCATTTTTTGCTTCTGTACCATGCTGTTTATCACTATTACTTTGTAGGGTAGCTTGAAGTTAGGTATTGCTATGCCTTTTGCTTTGCTCTTGTTGCCCCACATTGCTTTCTATTCTGGGTCTCTTCTAGCTCCATATGAATTTTAGGATTGTTTTCCTAGGTCTTAAGGTATGACATTGGTATTTTGATTGGAACTGCATTGAATTTGTATAACGGTTTTGGGAATATGGACATTTGGATAATTGATTCTAAATTGATTCCTATCCAGGATCAGAGGACATCTTTCCATCTTCTGATATCTTCTTCAGTCTCCCTTTTCAGAGCTTGAAGAACACTGTAGTATTCTTTGTAAAGGTCTTTTCACTTACTTGGTTAGGTTAATTGCTAGGTGTTTTATTTTTCTTATAGCTACTCTGAGTGGTATTATTTTCATAATTTCCTTCCCACCCCATTCATTGTTGGCAGACACAAATGCTAATGATTCTTGTGTGTTAATCTTATATCCTGATACATTGCTATAGTTTTTAATTTTAAGTTTTTTTGGTAGGGTTCTTTGGATTGTCCATGTAGAATATTATACTATCTGCAAATAACTATTTGCATTCTTCCTCTCCTATATGTATCATTTTATTTTATTTTTTCTTGTGCTCTGGCTAATCTTTGAAATACTATGTTTAACAGAAGAAATGATAGTAGAATTCTTTGTCTTTAAGGGAAATGCTTTTGGGTTTTCCCCATTTAGTATGATCTGTGCTTTCATTTGTCATATATAGCTTTTATCAAATTTAAGCATTATCTTGCCAGGCCTGTTTTCTTCAGGGCCTTTATTAAAGAATGTTGAATTTTGTTAAAAGCATTTTTTGTGTCTATTAATATGATCATGTGGTTTCTGACCCACCTTCTGTTTATGTGATATACTACAGTTATTGACTTATGTATGTTGAACCATTTTTGCATCTCTAGACTGAAACCTATTTGATCATGATACATCAGCTTTTTATAATATGTTGCGTTCCATTTGCTAATCTCTTGCTGAAGATTTTTACATCTATGTTCTTTAAGGAGACTGGTTGTTGCTTCCTTTCTATTTGAGTCTTTATCCAGTTTGGGAAGTGAAATGATAGTGGCTTCCATAAGTGAATTTTGGAGCAGTCTATCCCTTTCAGTTTCTTTAAATAGCTTGAGGAATATTGGTGATATAAAATCCTTAAAGATTTTGTTGAATTCAGTAGTGAATCCATCAGGTTTTGACCTTTTTATTGTTAGGTTTTATTATTAAGTCAATTTCATTGTTTATTAAGCATATTTATGTCTACTTGGATTAGTTTTGGTAGCTTGTATGTGTGTGGTAGTGAAACTGTCCATTTCCTCAAAATTTACTAAATTGTCAGACTATAATCTTTCTTTCATTTCCTTCCTTCCTTCCTTCCTTCCTTCCTTCCTTCCCTCTCTGTCTCTCTGTCTCTGTCTCTCTGTCTCTGTGTCTCTATCTCTCTGTCTGACTGTCTCTGTCTCTCTCTGTCTCTCTCTCTCTCTCTCTTTGTCTCCTCATTTGTGTATTTGGTACAAGGTCTCACTGGGCAGCTTGGACTTGTGATCCTTCTATTTTCAGCCTCTGCAGCGCTGGAATTACGAGTGTACACCAGCATGTCTGAACTCTGTCCCCAGCTTAGTGTACCCTAGGGGTGGGGCTAGCACAGCTGGACTAGTAATTCAACTCTAGTCCCTGTATTTGCGAAAGCAGGTGCTTAGTGTGCTGAGCTATCACGCAGGCCCAGAATATAATTTTTCAAGGTCCAGTGAGATAGCTCAACAGACAAATCTCTGCTTAGGCAAGTGCTGGGACCAGGGTTTGATTTTATCTTTGTCATTTCTAGTTTCATTTATGTGCGTCTTTCTCTCTTTCTCTGAGTGAAAAGTGCTTTCATCTAAGTGCTTCCTTACTTCATTTATTATTTTTGAAGAATGAGCTATTCATTTTGCTGCTTTTTTAAAATGGTAAGATATTATTTATTTATTATTTGCTGATTTTTCTTTTACAGATTTTTTACTTATTTGTATGAGATTTTTTATATCATATCTATTGTTCTGTTCTTATCTTTATAATTTTCTTCCTTAGTTTTGGCTCAGACATGGTTTGTTATTGTTTCTCATATGTCTGAAGATTTCTCACAAGGTTGTCTATTTGAGCTTGCTCTGTTTTCCTAATGTGAGCATTGTGTGTGTGATGAATTTTCTTAGAACTACTTTTGTAGTGTCGTAGAGGCTTTGGGGAGTTGTACCATCATTGTTATTAACTTGTAGTAACTTTTAAATTTCTTGTCTGATTCATTGGTTGTTTAAGAGTATACTATTAATTTTCCAGAAAACTTCACCTTTTTAAAAAAAAATTCTGTTGCTTAATTTTATTTTCACTGCACAGTGATCTCGTCATTTGCATGGAGTAATTTCTATTCTTTTATATTTGTGTAAACAAAGTTTGTGGACTAGTCTGATTTATTTTGGAAAAAGCACCATGTGCAGCTGAAAATTTATATACTGTGTTGAAGAAGGTTGGAATACTCTGTATATTAATTTCATATGTTCAAGGGCATGATTCAACTCTAGATTTTCTTCTTGGTTTTTGTGTAATGGATCTACTCTGCAAGAATGGACTAATAAAATCTCCTACTATAATTCTATTAGTGTTTATTTCAGTGGTTTCTGTTTTAAAAAGTGGCTGTTACAACATTTGGTACATGTATCTTATCAGAATTTTTACTTCATGTTGGCTTGTTTCTTCAACTAGTGTATAGTCACTTTCTTTCTCTTCTAATCAGTTTTAACTTGAAGTTTATAGTATTTGATATTAAAATTGCTACTTCTGCTTATTTTTGGAGTTTTAGTGCATGAAATGTTTCATATTTTGTCCATGAGCTACTTCAGTGGTTGAAAGCTACAAAAATGAGATTTTGTGGCTTTCATGGAGATTTTTGTAGGATGTTTCATCAGCATAAAAAATTTTTAGCTTTAGATATTCAGTGCTAGTATTTTCTCCTTGTTATTTAACGTAAGTGATTTTGACTCTGTACTTATCTATTTTTTCTCTTTAACTTTATTGAAAATCAATAATTAGCATATTAAAAATTATAGACAAATATTAAAATGTGAAAGATACAAGATGTAGACAGTGAATTTTACAGAAATATTTCTGAAATGAATACACAGTATGAGATTAATAATATATTGTATGTTATAAATAAATTACTTACAAAATTAAATTAATATAACACTAAAAATTGTCTATTTTATATAATTAGAATGCTCAGAGTAGAAAGGGGTAGGCAATATATATTTAAAGATTTAAAGTATCTGAATTTATTTGAAATTATAGGACCACATTTGCAAGAAAAATGAAACTTCTGCACAAGAAATTTGAATAAAATCATGCCAAGATGTAAAAAATAAAGCTGTCCAAAACTAATTGTACAGAAAAAGATAATTAAAGCTTATATATAAAAAATTAGCTGTTGAAGAGCAAAATTAAATAGCATCATATTCCACATTAGAAAAAGAAGAGCAAGTGGGTGAGAAACTATACTAATTAATTCAAAGGACTAAAAGAAAAAAACCTGTCCACACTGAATTTTATACTTAGCAAACATACCTTTGAATTGCAAAAGTAAAATATCTTTAAGTTATACAAACTCAAAATATTCTAATACCTCCAGATATATCATGTAGAAAATAACAAAGGCCATAATCCAGAAAGCAAGAGAAGTTGCTGTATGGTCCTGGATAATGAATGAAGAGCTCTCAAAATGATAGTCATGCAGGACAATGTAAAATATATTAGATGAACCCATTTGGAAGGGCATTAAGGTTTCTACAAAACAGCATTTGTCTTAGCTACTTTTTGCTCATTGCTGGGACAAATACCCGACACTCAAAATGAAGGAAGGAAAGGTTTATTTAGCTCACAGTTTGTGGAAGTTTCAGTCCATATTTGGCTGGCCCAAGGCTGAGTGGAACAGAGCAGAGAGCATCCAGTTCATGGCGGTGGAACAGCAACAAAATGGTGGCAGAAGTAGCCATCCAAACAGGGCAGCAGAGCAACAGCTAGAGCTCCAGTCTGTCTCTCTGTCTCTCTTTATATTACATTCAGGCTCTCCGCCTTAGCTCCCGCCCTAGGCTATACCCATAATCCCAGAAGTACTTCCACCCATAATCCCATCAGTACTAAAACCTATGATCCCAGGGAACATGGATCAAGTCTCAAACTCTAGAAGTCCCCGCCCAATGACTACATGAGGCTTTGGGGGGACAACTAGACATAAACCATAACAGCATTAATCTTATTTCAGGATATATATATGTGTGTATATATATATATATATATATATATATATATATATATATATAATCTGTGTTTGTGTGTGTGCGTGTGTGTAAAAGACAAGGAAGAAATAATATAAAGTCAATGGAAAACACAAGTATATTTTTTAAAGTTTCTAATACTAGGAGAAATTATCATACCATGTCTTAAAATAGATCATAAGTCAAAGATACTATATAAATCTTAACCTAAAAATTAGATTAAACAATATTCATAGAATTAATTAAATATTAATTAATTAAAATTAAATTAAATACTTCAAAATGATATTTCCAAATTAAAATTAAATCATGAATCCAACAGGCCAGAATGTTGTGTATCATGTGTATAAATCTGTGATCAATTCAGAATACTTACATAGTATTTGAATAGTTAATATATACAAAAATATCAACTAAGAAAAAGTTTCCACGATAGTAAAGAATTACTAAGAATAAAACACAGCATAAAGACTGGAATGGCAAATATATGACTAGCACTTCTAACAGTTTGGGGATAGGATATCTCACAAAATTCTAGTATGTCACGGACATGGACAGTATCTATGATGTGTATTGGTGGCCAGGTGTCACTTGTGGGACTGAGCTACTGCTATTTCTGTGATATCCACCCTGTAGACCCAGACAGAATCATGACCCACATGGTTCAGGATAAGTCCCTTTGTAGAGTATGCTTATGGAAATATTTTGCTGCTATATATGAAAAAATAATTGAAAGACTGCTTTTTTGTACCTCTTTTTCTCCTGTATTTAATTGTTTACCCTATTTGGTGGGTTGTGGTCATTTTGATCCATCTCTAGAATACTTTTTAGTAGTCTGTGTAGAGTTGACTTCGTCCTCATAAAATTCTTTAGTTGTTCTTTGTCATGAAAGTGTTTCACTTCTCCATTATACTTGAGAGTTTTGCAGAATATATCATTCTGGGTTGGAATTTGTTTTCTTGCAAGACTTGTAGTTCTTCTTGACTTGGTGGTGTGTGAAGAGAAATCTGCAGTAATTCTGATTGTCTTTCCTTTAAATGTGATCTGTTTCTTTTCTCTAACAGCTTTTAGTATACTGTTCCTATGCTGAATTTCTGGGATCTTGGTTATTATATGTGTGGGTATGGTTTTAATTAGGTTGATATGCTTCAGTTACCTGACTTTTAGATTGTTTCTCCACATTTGG
>PVJA010039852.1:0-18875 GCA_004027025.1 Myocastor coypus | reverse complement strand
TCTCTTTTTTTCTTTTTTTTTTTTTTTTTTTTTTTTTTTTTTTTTTTTTTTTTTTTTTTTTTTTTTTTTTTTGAGACAGGGTCTCGCTATGCAGTTGAGGCTGGTCCTGAGCTCACTTTTGTAGCCCAGGCTGGTCTCGAACTCTGTTTACTTATTTTTATGGCCCTCTCAGCCTGCCCTCGGGGCAGGGCTGGTGCAACATGTGGTGCCGGGGATCGAACCTCGGTCCCTGTAGCCGCCCAAGCTTTCCTAAGCAGGCGCTTTAGACCCCTGAGCCATCCTGCTAGGCGGGCCCCTCCTTTTTTTTTTTTTTTTTTTTTTTTCTTTTAAAGACAAGGTTTCATTATGTAATTCAGGCTGGGCCCTGAATTCACTTTGTAGCCCAGGATGGCAGTAAACTCTCATCATCCTCCTTCAGCCTCCTGAGTGCTGGGATTACAGGTGTACATCACCATACCTAGCCTTCTTTTTTGTTTTTTTGGTACTGGGGTTAGAATTCAGGACCTTGAGCTTCCCAGGCAGGTGCTTACGCTGCTGAGCTATATTCCTGGCCCTTCTTCCTTTTTTTTTTTCAAGGAAGTAAAGGTTTATTTAGTGCACACTTTGAGGAGGTTTTATTCCATAGTCAGCAGGTTCCAAGGCAGCATAGTGGTACATAGCAGAGGGGAGCTGTTCATAGCAGCATATAAACAGCAGAATAAGAGCAATAGGGAAGAGCAGTGACAGTTTAGGCAGCAGCCTTCCTTCTGTTTTGTATCTGAGAAATTTCCACAACTTTGATATGTTGAAGTTCCTGATTTGCATATGCTCACCCCACCAAGCCCTGGGCTGGGGTTCAAATCAAAGGCCTCTCACATACCAGGCAAGTGACCTAACTCTTAACAACACCCCAAGGTAAAGTTTTTACTTTTTTTTTTTTTTTTTTGAACCAAAGAGCTTTATTTTTTGAAAAGGAGGTAACACCAAAGTACTATATAGTATCCATAATTCACTGGAAAAATAATTGCTGGCACTTCCAAAACACTGGTGAACAAAGCAGAATCAATGGCTATAAATTTCAACCAATGCAGATTTTCACCGAAGGGCCAGGCTGGATTTCTACACATGAGTATCCATCCATTCATAGGAGTTCCCTGTGCCAGCTGAGTCTCAAAACAAGGCCTCCGGAAAGGGGAGCCCAGCACTGTCTCGATTTCAAAGTGACACAGCAGCCAACCCAGCACTCTGGCTGCAGCTTGAGTCCCAGAAATTATGTCACAAAGGGAGCTCTGAAAAAATAAGATCAGACTTCGGATTCCTTGAAGACACTGCTGGTGGCCCAAACTGCCAGCACCTGGCTGGGCTCAACTAGGCTTTCCCTCCTCACTCTGCTGGGAACCCCAAGAGCCCCACTTTGAAAGGCTGTTAAGAGCCACACTAAACCCATGTAAAGGCAATGGATAAAATTATCCACTTACTTTTCCATCAAGAAAAAAGGAAAATGGAGTCAGGCACGGTGATAAACATGTGAAATCCCAGCTACCTGGGTGGCCAAGGCTCAGGGAATCATTTGAGTCCAGGAGTTCAAGACCAGCCTGGGCAACACAAGACCCTGTCTCCTAAACCATGTAAAACCAAAGTGTACACTGACAAATGGGAAAATGATACCCATCTTCAGGTTACAGAAAACAATTCTATAAAACCCTCATTTCCAAATTCGGTTCCAATGTATTTAAGATCAAAAGGAGGTCATGAAAGCAGTTAGTACAGTTAGTATTATTAAGCCCTCCCCCCCAAATCCCTTCATATAAAGTGGTGCTGGGGATCTGAAGGAACTAAGGGAAGGCTAATGATGATAAGATCCAGCCCTCATTTTCTCTTATTGTGCACTTATGACCCCCTGGATCTGGGTCTGGCAGGTGTTAATCCTTTCTTGCACTTAAAAGAACATTAAGAAATTAAAGGGCCCGGCGGGATGGCTCAGTGGTCTAAAGCGCCTGCTTGGGAAAGCTTGGGCGGCTTCAGGGACCGCGGTTCGATCCCCGGCACCACATGCTGGGCCAGCCCTGCCCTCGGGGCAGGCTGAGCCGGCCATAAAAATGAGTGAATAAACAAATAAAGGTTCTGAAACAAGAAAAAAATAAATAAATAAAATAAAAAATTCTTAAAAAGAAATTAAAGTGAGCCTGAGTACCAAAAAAACTTGCAATTACAGAATCTAAGAACCAAACAGTTTTCAAGGCTTTTGTCATGGGAGGGAAAGGAAGGGAAGGGAAGTACAAGACGACAGGTAAGACAGGCTGCCGCAGCCAAGGAACAAGGCACAACAGTCTCAAAAATAAGGCAAACCGTGGCTTCTCAGTTTGAGACCAACAGAAGGGCCCACTGAAGTAGGAAGGCAAATCACTGGAGGACAGTCAGGTGGGGCAATGTCACAGGCAGGGTGGTTTTGAGGTCCTGAGTGGGCAGAAAATCCCAGAACCCACACTCAAGGTCAACATCTCTACAAGTCCTGTGCATCTCTCCAAGCAGCAATTTCTGGGATTTGAAGGTTTGTGACTTTTGCGACATTCCCCCACCAAAAGAAGACACGAAGGTGGAGAGAAGTGACGGGGCCACTGGAGCTGAGCCTGTCGGAGGGGTGGGCTGGGTGAGAGACAGGCAACTTCCTGCAGCAGGCAGCTCCCTCTGCACCTGGCCGTGTCCTACAAGCACTTGTAGGTGCCCAGGAGGGTTTTACAGTTGGGACAGGAGTGATCCACGTCCTGCAGGGCGTCCACGCAAAAGGGGATGAAGCAGCAGCCCAAGACACACCCCAACAGGCACAGGCTGCCACAGGACAGCCAGGTGAGGGCACCAGCATTGTAGGACAGCTTGGTCACGATCATCTTGTTGCAGGAAGGACAGCACATCTGGACGGGACGGTCAAAAAAGGACACGGGCTGCTGCACAAAGACGGTCTGGACTGTGTTGGCGCTGGGGTTGAGGACGGACATTGGCTGGGTGTAGTACAAAGGAGGGTTCCCGCCTTTCCCATCTGGGCCAGTCATGAGTCCCGTGGTTGGTCCAGGGGCAGGAGCTGGAGGCGTTGGGAAGTAATTGTTAACTGCCACCGTCTCTTCATAGGACGGGGGCGCAGTGGGCACCGAGGAAGGCCCCGGGGGCTGCCTGGTAAGGTCCTGGAACTGACATTTTACCACCACTCGCACCGCCTGTCGAGCCGGGAGGTCTCTTTTTTTTGTCTTTTTGAGACTGAGTCTCACTAAGCACTTCAGGCTGAACTTGAGCTCACTTTGTAGCCCAGGGTGAACTTCAACTCATATGCGCTACCATACTCAGCAGAATTTTTACTTTTTGTTTTTGTGTTTTTGAGACAGTCTTGCTCTGCAGTTCAGGGTGGCCTTGAGCTCACTTGGTAGCCCAGGCCAGTCTCAAACTTGTAATGATCTTCTTGCCTCAGTCTCCCAAGTGCTGGGATTACAGACATATACCACCATGCCCCGCAGAATTTTTACTTTTTAACAGTGTTTATCTTCTTAGGTTCCCTTTTCAAAGTATCCTATTCTTGTTTCACACATAATGATAGTATTTCTCCTTTTTTTTTTTTTTTTTTTCTGTATTTAGGACAGGGTCTACAGTCTCACTACACAGATCAGACTTGTAGTGATTCTCCTCTTTTCAACCTCCCAAGTGCTGGGATCACAGGTATGCAATACCACACCCAGTCTCAATTGCAGACTCAGTATATTCCGGGGGTGGAGCCAGCATGTTGGGGATCAAACCTGTGGGCCACTGAGCTCCTCGGAAGCAGGTACTTTAGTTCACTGAGTTGTCAGGCTGGCCCAGTACTTCTGAGGATATTAACTATACCCTTTTAGCATCACTTTGTGTGTGTGTGTGTGTGTGTGTGTGTGTGTGTGTGTCTTTTTGAGACAGGGTCTCATTATGCAGTTCAGGCTGGCCTTGAGCTCACTTTGGTAGCCCAGGCTGGTCTCGAACTCACACCAATCCTCCTGCCTCAGCCTCCCAAGTGCTGGGATTACAGGCGTGCGCCACCACGCCCAGCTTGCCACTATACCCTTTTAGAAATCTTTTTTCTTACTATCTTATTCTTTTTTTTTCCCCATATGTTTTTGTTTTGGATACAGTATCTTCAGTTCAGACTTGTAGTGAACTTCCTATGTCACCCTCACCAGCCCTGGGATTAGAGGTGCATACCACCATACCAGGTTTCAGGGCCAGCATGGAGCACTGGTAGCTATCTCCCCAGCCCCTTCCATGTGTATTTAAATTAATCGTCCCTCCAGCCCCTTTTTTTGCTGTACTAAGGATTGAACCCAGGGTGTGCAGGGCTATACTATATTCCTAGCCCTTTTTATTTATATAGAGACTGGGGATTGCTAAATTGCCCTGGTTGATATGGAACTTGAAATCCTACTCTCTCAGCCTCTCCTGGTGTGTGCCAGTGTGCTGGCTTGAATAAGCACCCTTTGTTAGGGACTTTCCTTTTTTTTTTTTTTTTTTTTATCTTTTTTGAGACAGGGTCTTATATGAAGTTCAGGCTGGCCTTGAGCTCACTTTTGTAGCCCAGGCTGGTCTTGAACTCACACCGATCCTCTTGCCTCAGCCTCCCAAGTGGTGGGATCACAGGTGTGCGCCACCATGCCCAGCCTAGGAACTTTCCCTAATTATCTGGAGATCTTTGATTGTTGTTGGTTCTCACTTAGGACCTGGATCCTTTAAGAAGTTGTTTACATAGATGAACTCTGAGTTGAAATAATCAGACAGCTTGTTAGACAATTCCAGATGATATAATTCTTTTTCTGATAGCTCATCACTTTCTCTAGATAAGAGTGCTCTATTCTCTTGCCTGTGGAATGGGATATAAGCCTGGACCTGAATGTAACGTAGGACAGAACAGGGAGAATGGGGCAGTGATTATAACTATGAAGCATTAGGGCTTTCATTTCTGTTTTATTGTTGGTTGTGGTGGTGGTCTTTTGTCTTATGGAGATAGTGTTTTGCTTTGCAGTTCAGGTTAGCCTCAAACTCACTTTGTAGCCCAGGCCAGTCTCAAACATGCAGCTACCCTCTTGCCTCAGACTCCTGAGTGCTGAATTTCTTCCTGTTTTACCCTTTGTCTCACGTACCTTCCAGGATGTGGGGTCTCTACAGTGAGTAGTTTTTTGTCTCTCCTTCTTAGGAGCACTTCCTTCTTAGGCCCTAACTTCTTGCATTTGACCAAGTGGGCCAAGTCTACTCATCTGCTTTTTGCCAAAACAGGTTAAAATTCCTGCTGATGTCTCCATTGCTTTTTGAGTCTGACATCTGGAGTGGAGTCATTCTCGAGTTAGCAGTCCATCATATTAAAATTGAATTTAGAGTTGTATTTTATGTGAGTATAATTATGTATACCTGCAGTCCCCCGCTACTTGAGCAGTTGAGTCAGGAGGATTGCAAATTTGAGGTCAGTCTAGGGACTTTGTAAGTCTCTGTCTCAAAATACAGTTTTATTTTAGTTTTTGAAACAAGGTCTCATTATGTAGTTCAGACTGGACTTGAACTCACTATGGAGCTCCGACTGGCCTCAAACTTGCAGCAGTTCTTCTGCCTCAACCTACCAAGTGTTAGGATTATAGGCATGTACCACTGTGCTCAGCTCAAAGTACAACTTTTCAAAAAGGGCTGGGATTGCCTTGCTCAGAGTCCCAGTGCCCAGTACATGCAGAGTGGGGAAAAGAGAGAAGAGGGAAGAAGAAATTGATTTTCAGCATCTTTTGATAAATTAATAGTAGAAATTTTTATGTGCAGTTAGATTGATTTTGGTACTGTACCTGATCAGAGAGGCCTTTATTTGCATTCTGATTATAGCTTCTTTCTGAGACCAAGGCTTTTCCTCAAGCTCTGCTCTGAACCTTGTTAGAGTAGCCTATGCTGCTCTGCTGGTGGCAGTGTGAAGTGCTCTATATAGCATGTGCCTCCAGATTGCACCCAGACTCACTCTTTACCACAACCAGAGCTGCTTCGATATTTTTGCTATTTGTTATAGCAGCATACCCAATAGCACAGACTTCTGTCCTAATGCATGTGTGCTCCTCTCGCGTTTCTATAAGCAGTGTATACTTACACAAAGGCTGAACCAGGGCTAGGGTGTGGCTCACTGGTAGATCACATGCTTAGTATACCTGAAGCCCTAGGTTTAATCCCCAGTACCAAAAGAAAATGAAGTCAAATAATGTAGAGCTATGTATACCAGAGAATGAAGAACTCCCATATCCCACCCCAGTGGTGGCTGACACCCAGCCTTTACATTGCTAGGCTTGTGTATGTGTGTGTATATATATATATATGTAGGCACATGCGTGTGTATGTGTAGTCCTACTTTTTTTTTTTTTTTTTTTTGTTACTGGAAATTGAATACAGAGGTTTTACAGTGAGTTACATCCTAGGACCCTCTCCCTTTATTTTTCAGTCAGAGTCTTTTAAGTTACACAGACTAGCCTTGAACTTGTAATCCTCCTGCCTCAGCCTTCCAAACTGCTAGGATTACAGGTATGTGTCACCATGTGATCATTAATTTTTCTTCAATATTCATTGTCTGTTTCATTTCCTTTAGGTCTCCAGGAAACCTAGAGAAGAATCGCTATGGGGACGTCCCCTGCCTGGACCAAACTCGAGTGAAGCTGACAAAACGAAGTGGCCATACTCAGGTAGACACATACAGTCTTGTTTGGAGCACTGTAGTGAAGTAAACTTCTTCCAAAGTGAAATACACTAGTACTATAATACATTGGTGGTGGATCTATTTCACATATGCTGCAGTGGCCACACAGACCCCTCTCTGTTGCTCGTGAGCCAAGTTACCCCAGTAGCCCATCATAAGATAACAGCACACATAGGGACCACATACATGTTTTGAAAGGACTATTGGCCCCTGGTGATGGCACCACAAGCCATAACTCATTAGCTATGACATATCTGAGCTTTTGCACAGCCCTTGGTCTCTAAAAGATTTGCTATTACTATACTAGAATGCAAACAGATTCTGAGCCAGGAAGGTGAGGCTTGAGTTCCAATCCTAGATGTTTCATAGTATCAAGTCATAGGTAAATAGAAGTACATGAACTTAGCTACTCACCATTTTTTAAATTTCGAGACACCTGCTCACCAAGTTGACTTGCCATCTTCCTGCCTTGGCCTCCAAGAGTACTGGGTTCACAGACATGTACTACTATGCCCAGTTTATAAATGAATGCCCACAGTATAAGGTCTAGTGTATGATGAGAGCTAGTAAAAGTTAGGTTATTTCTGCTCTTCCTGCTTTGTTATAAAGGCATGATCAAGCCAGGTATGGCGGCACAAGCCTATAATACCAGCACTCAGGAGGCTGAGACAGGAGGACTGCTGTGGGTTCAAGGCTAACCTAGGCTACATAATGAGTCCAGGCCAGCCTGAACTACACAGTGAGACATTGTCTCAAAAAAGAAAAATAAAGGCATGATCACATGTTCTAGTTCAGTTGGTGTGAGTTTATATGCATGTGGACAAAGTAACTTTCATTTTTGTTGTTGTATTTTAATAAGGGTCTCTAGGGTCTACAGGGTCTCACTACTTAGATCAGACTCAGTTGATCCACCTGTGTTCAGCTTTCCAAGAGCTGGGATTACAGGCACATGCCACTAGGCCCAATCTCAATCACTGTCTTAATGTGCCCTGGGAGCAGGGCCAGCACAGCAGGCTGGGGATCAGACCCCAGCTGCTGTGTCTTCCTAGGCATGTGCCTTAATCTGCTGCGGTATTTGGCCAGCCTTGTAACTTTGATTTTAAGTGACTGATTTTTCCATCTATGTATGAAAAATATTGTGGACATTGGTGATACATAAGTTTGTAGGGGTAGTAATGAAACAGAATGGGGGCTGGGAAATAGCACAGTAGAAAAACACTTGCCTGGCAAGTGCAAGTCCCTAAATTCAATCCCCAGTTCTGCAAAAAAAAGAAGAAGAAGAAAGAAACAGCAGATGACTATTTTATTTATGACTCGGTTCAATATCTGTACTATTAAATAACATATATGTGTTAATACAGATATTTAGCAAAATCGTACTCTTCACCTATAACATCAGTGCTTTAGCCATCATTTTCACCACTTTTAAAATCAGTCTAGCATCGTTTGCTGTGGACATTGTCATTTTCTTTTAAATGTCACAGTATCATCACTGGCAAGCATTGTAAACCAGAAAAACCTATTAAGGTAATATTGGGCCAGCTTTTAATTTTATTCATTTTGTATCTCAGGCATCCTCTATATCAAAATCCTTTACTTATCCCTTTAAAAAATTCTCCTCAAATATAACTTGTTTATAATCACCTCTAAATTTGGAATTTTGAGGCCAGGCGTGGTGGCGCATGCCTGTAATCCCAGCACTTGGGAGGCTGAGGCAGGAGGATCAGTGCAAGTTTGAGACCAGCCTGGGCTACAAAAGTGAGCTCAAGGCCAGCCTGAATTGCATAGCAACACCCTGTCTCAAAAAGACAGTAAGTAAGTAAGTAAATAAATAAATAAATATAAATTTGGAATTTTGACACGAACATCTAAATAGGCATCACGTTTCTTTATTTCTTTGTACTGTGCCATTTTTTTCTGATGATCTATAAGCATCAAAAAGTATTTATTAAAGTTGCTATTTCAGGGGCCTGGCAGAATGGCTCAGTGGTCTAAAGCGCCTGCTTGGGAAAGCTTGGGCGGCTTCAGGGACCGTGGTTCGATCCCCGGCACCACATGCTGCGCCAGCCCTGCCCTCGGGGCGGGTTGAGCCGGCCATAAAATGAGTGAATAAACAAATAAAGGTTCTGAAACAAGAAAAATAAAATAAAATAAAATTAAATTAAATTAAAAAAAAAAGTTGCTATTTCAAAGCAAAGAAATTTAAATTGGTCCCTATAACATGACACCCGTTTGTTATATCCCTCTGCTCATTCTTTTGGGGATGATGTTTTTGAGAATCATTGCCTTGATTTGACCATATATGTTGAGTTTGATTCCCTGAGTTCATAGTTTTAATTTCTGTTGACAAGAAGCTTGTAGAAGGTTTCCATGTAGGAGTATTAGCTCAGCATTTGACTAGGACCTGAGATTGTCATCATACAGGCTGTGAAAGATGAAATTCCCTGATTGGATTGTGGTTTATGTTTTGTTGACTGCTCTGTGTCCACTCTATAGAACTGTGCTGGGCTTGTAATAAACAGAAAATACATAAAGAAATAGATCTAGAGACCAAAAAACTATTCTAGTTACCCTATAGTTCATCTGAATATGTTTGACTGATTTCTGGCCTCCTTACTGGAAAAACTGGCAAAAGTTTCATTTCCACAGTAAACGGAAGATTGAGGTTTGGTTTGGGTTTGGTTTTTGGACAGTATAGGCACAAGATACTCCAGTGGTATTTCTACTTTAGGAAGTATTCTTCTTCGCTTGACATTTATTTTATTTATTTAATTTTTGTATTTTTAGGAAAGGGTCTACAGGGTGTTCAGGGTCTCACTATTAGATTAGACTCGAGTGATCTGCCTGTTTCCACCTCCCAAGAGCTGGGATTATAGGCGGCCACCACGCTCAGTCTCAGTTGCTATCTCAGCATGCCCTGGAGGTAGGGCTGGCACACAGACCCAGGGATTGAACCCCTAGTCCCTATATTTAGGACTTACAACATATTTTGAAACATGCATATAAAAATCCTTACATGTTGTGGAATGGCAAAATCAAGCCAGTTAATGTATGCATTGTATGTAGACATTTTCAGAGTTCTTCTGTTTTCTCAGAGCTCTAATTCCCTTTGTAAAGGCTGTGTCTTAATGGTTCTCAAGGCCTAGACCCCTCATAAACTCTGTCCACCAGAACCATCACATAGCAGAGTAAGATTTCCATACAGGAGTTTGGTGAGAGGACATAACACTGTCTATAGCAGCAGTTTGCCCTCAGGCTAATACTTTGTTTTTGTTTTTAAGAATTTTTATTTTTTCTTTTCTTCTTTTCTTGTTTCAGAACTTTTGTTTGTTTATTTATTTATTTTTATGGCCAGCTCAGCCTGCCGTGAGGGCAGGGCTGGTGCAGCATGTGGTGCTGGGGATTGAACCGCGGTCCCTGCAGCCACCTAAGCTTTCCTAAGCAGGCACTTTAGACCACTGAACCATCCTGCCAGGCCCCTCAGGCTAATACTTTGTCTCTGAGGTTATTTTCTGTTTTAATACATGTAATCACTGACATTGCTAATGTAGATTCTCAGAGACAGGTGCTGTCAGAGACCAGGGTACTGAACTGACATTTGTCATTACAGTAGTAAGTCTCTTTATTTTAAAAAAATTTTTAAATTTAAATTTTTGTTTTGTGAGACAGGGTCTCACTGTGTAATTCAGGTTTACCTTGAGCTCACTATGTAAACCAGGGTAGCCTCAAACTCCCTTCGATTCTTCTACCTCAGCCTCTTGAGTGCTGAGATTATAGTCATGTATCTCTATACCCAGCTAAGTCTCCTGTGAAGAGGTAACATTCGGGTCAGCAAAGATAGCTCAGCACAGGGACCAGGGTTTGATCCCTGGTTTGGCAAACTGCACTGGCCCCACCCCCAGGGCTTACTGAGCTGCAGTAGAGTCCAGGTGTGGTGTTGCATGGCTATAATCCTAGTGCTGGGAAGGCTGAAAACAGAAGGATCACCATGAGTCTGATCTGTGTAGTAAGACCCTGTACCAAATACAGAAATGGGTGGGGAGAAGAGGTAACATTCTTTTCCAAATATGGAGGCAGCTCTCGGGTGACTGCTTACACATTAGGTGTGTGTGACAGTGTTGAGTCTATTCTGGGCCCTCCCCCATCTGAGCTAGCTGAGAAGTGGCTGCTTGGCCTTGGGTTGCCTGCCTGCAGGTTGCTCTGAGTGGAGAATCCTAGTCAAGGGAGGTGAGTTCCTGCTTGCCAGGTCTTCTGAGGTCACCCAGCAGCTCAGCGGTGTTGTCCACACCCAGCTGGAGCATTGATGTCATGAGGTCATACTGGCTGCTGTGAGAGGAGTGTGGAGCAGAAAAGTCATGGCTGAACATACAGTGGGGTGCTAAGTCAGGAGATAGACTAGCCGATATGGAGAGATGGCAGCATGGCTTTGACCATGCTTGACCATGACACAGAGCTGTCCTATGGGCATGGCCTGGGGACAGACAGCTTTGACTGCCCCCAGATCCCCAGGACCTTCTAGGAAAAAGGCACTGCTACATGCAGGAAGGATTGACTATGACTTCTGCAGAGTGGGATCAAATGTGGCTTTTCCCTGATGAGCCATGGAGACTTCTTTTTTTATTTTTATTTTTAGACAGGGACTTATTATACAGTTCAGACTGCCTTTCAACTCACTATGTAGCAGGCTGGCCTCTAATTTCTGCCTCAGTTTCCTAAGTGCTAGGATTACAGGTGTGCTCTATGATGCCCAGTACCTGTGAAGACACCTTTCTTTTACTTGGTGCTCCTCCATACTCTCTCCTGACCTGTCTGATAACTGCCTCTATTCATTCCATCCTCAGCTGAGACTTCAAACTATCTCTGCTATCTTTTTGTGTGTGTGTGGGGGTGGTATTTTATGCAGACTCTGACTATGCAGCTCAGACTCATAGTGATCCTCCTGTTTTCAGCCTCCCCAGCTGGGATTACAGGTGTGTGCCACAACGCCCTGACTTAGTCACCTGTTTAGTGTGCCTGGGGGCAGAGCTGGTGTAGAATTCTGTGTGAGGGATCATACTCTAGCCCCTGTACCTACCTAAGCAGGCCCTTAGTCTGCTGAGCTATTTCACCGGCCCCATCATTCCTTTCTTGGGCAGCCAAGACTGAAGAATACTGGATGACACCTTGGAAGTTTAATGAGAGTGATATTAAATAAACGAGACCAAGGACATAAGAGGAGGAAGATGACTCTGCAAAAGGGTTCAGGAGCTCGTCTGGCCTCCCTGAACTGGCGGGAAGCCTTATGCAAGTTCATGCAACAATGGAGGCAGGACACTGCTGACAGCAGCAGCTTCTGTCTTCTTGGTCTCCATCTTCTGTGAGCCACAAGGTGAATAGGTACTTCTACCCACACTGCAGGTTTGGCTCTTGTTGGCCTTCTGCTATAGTACTGCAAGCCCCAATAGATTCTTTTTGTTTTTTAAAATAATAGCTTTAGGGCTGGAGAGATAGCTCCATGGCACAAATACCTGACTGGCAAGAGCAAGGTTGTGAGTTTGAACCCCATTCCTGCAGAAAAAAAAAAAAAAAATAATAATAATAGCTTTATTCTTTCTTGGCGCTGCCTATGGAGGTGGCAGCAATCTCCCACTTGGCATCATGACATCTCTCAGACCACTCATGAAGCCCAAGATTGTCAAAAAGAGGACCAGGAAGTTTATCCAGCACCAGTCCAGACCAATATGTCAAAATCAAGCAAAAAGTTGGGTGTGGTGGCTCACGCCTGTAATCCCAACACTTGGGAGGCTGAGGCAGGAGGATTGGTGCAAGTTCGAGACCAGCCTGGGCTACAAAAGTGAGCTCAAGGCCAGCCTCAACTGCATAGCAAGACCCTGTCTCTAAAAGGCAAAAAAAAAAAAAAAAAAAAAAAAAATCAAGCAAAACTGGTGGAAACCCAGAGGCATCGACAGTAGGGTGCGGAAGAGGTTCAAGAGCCAGATCTTGATGCCCAACATAGGATATGGAAGTAACAAAAAGACAAAGCACACACTGCCCAGTGGCTTCCAGAAGTTCCTGATGCACAGTGTTAAGGAGCTGGCATTGCTGCTGATTTGTCTTACTGCGCAGAGATTGCTCACAACGTCTCCTCTAAGAACTGCAAGGCCACTGTGAAAAGAACAGCCCAACTAGCCATTTAAGTCACCAATTCCAATGCCAGGCTGCACAGTAAAGAAAATGAGTAGACAGCCTGTGTACATGTTTAGTTGTGCTTCAGTAAACCCACAAAAACTTCTAAATAAATAAATAAGTAGGGCCAGTGAGATGGCTCAGTGGTCTTAAAGCGCTGCTTAAGCAAGCTTAGGCAACTGCAGGGACCACGGTTTGATCACCAGCACCACATGCTGCGCCAGCCCCACCTTCAGGGCAGGCTGAGCCAGCCATGCCATAAATAAAGTTAAAAAAAATAAAAGAATAAATAAATAACAAAAAAACCCCAAACAAATAAATAAAATAATAGCTTTATTGAAATGTAATTCATATGCCATGCAATCCAATCATTTAAAGTGCGCAAGTCAAAAATAAAGTGCAAAAGTCAGTAAATTTGAATATACTCACAGAGCTGTGCAGCTGACACCACAGTTGACTTCAGACTGTCCTTATCCCAGAGAGAAATCTGTACCCTTGGTTGTCACTCCCATTTCCCTCTAACTCCCTAATCTATTTTGTTGGGGTGGTTTGTTGCTTTGAGATACGCACATCCTTGTGCATGGTAGGCAAGTATTCTACCTTAGAGCTGCATCTTAATCCTTGCTTACTCTTTCTGGATTTCCATATGGATGGAATAATAATACACCCATGTTGTGACAAGTATCAGTACCTCCTTGCTCCTTGCTGTTGTCCAAGGAACCATGTAAGGATGTACCACATTTTATTCAGACGTTCATTGAAGCACTTAGAATTATTTCCATTTTTTAGCCATCATGAACAGTACCATCATGAATATTGGTACACTTAGTCCTGTGTAGATTTCCATAGTCCTTTTCCTTGGCAGTGAGATTGCTGGATCATATTGTAATCTTGTTTAATCTTTGGAGGGACTGCTGGTCTGCTTTCCATTTTCTGGGCCCCCTTCTGTCCCTCTCAGACAGAAGCTTTCTCTCAATAAACTCTTTTAAAAAAATAAAATTGTACTTGACATTCCCTGTACTGTGTAGAAAGGTTCTGATTGCTCCAAATTCTTATCATCTTTTTTTTTTTTTTTTTTAAGACTGGGTCTCACTATGCAGTTTAGGCTGGCCTTGAGCTCACTTTGTAGCTCAGGCTGGTCTCAAACTTACAACAGGAATGTGCCACCATGCCCAGCCTCCTTTTTTTTTTTTTTTTTTTTAACCTATAGCATTCTAGGGGGCTTGAAGTGGTCTCTGTTGTGGTTTTGTGTGTTCCCTGGTGTGGAATAATGTTAATTATCTTTCTGTGTGCTTTTTGGCCATCTGTAAATATATGGGTAAAGGACCTTTTTGCCCAGTGTTAAATTGGACCATCCCTATTGAGTTATAAGAGTTACTTTTGTACTCTAGATACAAAGATGTTGTTATTTTTTGAGACGAGGTCTCACTGTCTAGTTGAGGTTGGCCTCTATATAGCCCAGGCTGGCCTCAGACTTGCAGCAATCCTCTTGCCTCAGCCTCCCCAGTGTTGGGATTATAGGTGTGTGCCACCACTTCACAAGATACAAATTTATTATCATATAAATGAATTTTGGGGACTATCACATATTGTATAGTGTCCCTTGAAAGACTAAAGTATTTTTTTAAAGTATTTATTTTTACAAAATTAAAGAAGAAAAATTTCCAGGGTCAGCAAGATAACTCCATGGTTTAAAACGTCTGCTTGGGGGGGCTGGGGAGATAGCTCCGAGGCACAAGTGCCTGCTGGGCAAGTGCAAGGTCGTGAGTTTGAACCCTGGTCCCACAAAAAAAAAATAAAATAAAAATAAAAATAAAAAAATAAAACGTCTGCTTGGGGCCCGGCGGGATGGCTCACTGGTCTAAAGCGCCTGCTTGGGAAAGCTTGGGCGGCTTCAGGGACCACGGTTCGATCCCCGGCACCACATGCTGCGCCAGCCCTGCCCTTGGGGAGGGCTGAGCTGGCCATAAAAATGAGTGAATAAACAAATAAAGGTTCTGAAACAAGAAAAAAATAAATAAAAATAAAAAAAAAAAATAAAACGTCTGCTTAAGCAAGCTTAGGCAACCGCAAGGACTGCAGTTCGATCCCCAGCACCAAATGCTGCACCAGCCCCAGGGCAGACTGAGCCAGCCATAACATAAATAAATAAAGTAAAAAAAAAAAAAAAAAAAATGGCTGGGCATGGTGGTATACACTCATTTTATGTGTGTGTCTGTTTTTCAGTACCAGGGATTGAACTCAGGGCCTTGTACTTGCCAGGCAAGCACTTATTCCATTGAGCTATCTCCCTGGCCCCTATGGTGGTATACACTTGCAATCCCAGCACACAGGAGGTTGAAGCAGGAGGATTGCTACGAGTTCAAGATCATTCTGGTCTACAAAGTGAGTTCAACGCCAGCCTAAACTACACAGTGGAACCATGCTTGAAAAAGACAAAGAGAAAACTTTTTTTTTTTCCCAGTTGGGAATTGAGCTCAGAACCTTGGCACTGAGCTGTATCACCAACTTTTTTTTTTTTATTTTAGGGAAGGGACTACAGGATGTTCAGGGTCTCACTACTAGATCAGATTCATAGTGATCTGCCTGTTTAGAGCCTCCCAAATGCTGGGGTTATAGGTGGCACCACCAGGTCCACTCTCAATTGCTATCTTAGCAAACCCTGGTAGGGGTGAGTCTGCCACAGTTTGAGCTGGGGATTGAACCCCTGGCCCCTGCACCTGCTTGCAGGCACTTTAATCTGCTGAGCTAGGGCCAGTGAGATAGCTCAGCAGACTAAAGCACCTGCTTAGGCAAGCTTGGCAACACAGGGACCAAGGACTGTGGTTCTATCCCTGGCACCACATGCTGCGCCAGCCCCACTCCCAGGGCAGGCTAAGCTGGCCATAGCATAATATAACATAATATAACATACATACATATATACATACCTTGAGGGAAGAAAGAAATCTGCTGAGCTATTTGGCCAGCCCCAAATTTATTTATTTATTTATTTATGTTTTAGGAGCCTGGCAGGATGGCTCAGTGGTCTAAAGTGCCTGCTTAGGAAAGCTTGGGCAGCTGCAGGGACCGCAGTTCAATCCCTGGCACCACATGCTGTGCCAGCCTTGTCCTCAGGGCAGGCTGATCCGGCCATAAAAATAAATAAACGAAAGTTCTGAAACAAGAAAAAAATAAAAAAATAAAAAATAATAATTTATGTTTTATTTTGCTTTGTTCTTTTCTTTTGAGACAGGGTCTTGCTATGTAGTTCATGCTGGCCCTGAATTCACTATGGAGCCCATGCTATCCTTGAACTCTTGGCAGTCCTTCTGCCTCAGCCTCCAAGTGCTGAGATTGTAGGTGTGCAATACCACACTGTGCCATTATTTTTATGTTGAAACAAGATATTAAATTGCTCGGGCTGGGCTTGAACTTTTGAGTTTTTCCTGCCTTAGCCTGCCAGAGTTCCAGGATTACAGATGTGTGTCACTAGGCCTGACTAAAGGCTTTTAGCTTTACTGTAGTCCAATTTATCTCTTTTCCTTTCTTTTTTTTTTTTGTCTTTTTGAGACAGGGTCTCGCTATGCAGTTGAGGCTGGCCTTGAGCTCACTTTTGTAGCCCAGGCTGGTCTCGAACTGGCACTAATCCTCCTGCCTCAGCCTCCCGAGTGCTGGGATTACAGGTGTGAGCCACCACGCCCGGCCTTTTCTTTTATAGTTGTGACTTTGGTGTTCTAAGAATGCTTTGCTTAGCTAAGGTCACAGTTGTTCTTTCCTTTTTTTTTTTTTTTTTTAAATTCTTTCCTTTTCTTCACAGAGCTTTACAGTTTAATTTCTTGCATTTATGTCTTTGATTTATCTTGAGTTAATTTTGTGTCTGGTATTAGGACAGGGACCACTTGATCTTTATGCATATAGATACCAGTTGTTGAAGCTAGATTTGAGTTGGCCCTGTCACCCTTCACTATCTGCTGACTGGAAGAGTATGCTCACGCTGGGGATTATGCTTACCCAGGGCCTTGTTCTATAATTCAGATGCTACCTGCCACATACACAATGATGTCTCCTCTTTCCCATCAGACAGATTACATCAATGCCAGCTTCATGGATGGCTACAAGCAGAAGAACGCTTACATCGGCACCCAGGGTAAGCTGACACAGCCTTCACATGTTGCTCTTGTGCCATGTGCCTTTTACCAGGCGATGCCATAGTAGTTAAAGAAAATGTGACTAAAGTCTATGCTGTTCAGGGCCTGCTGGTTAGCTCAGTTGTTTAAGTGTCTGCTCAGGCAAAAGGAGTCAGGCACAGAGGACCAGGGTTCAATCCTCAACTCAACAAGCCTTAACCAACATGTCTTTAAGGCAACCTGAGCCAGCTGAAAAGAAAAAAAAAAAAAAAAATCCCTCTATGCTGTAGCTACTAAATCTTGGCCTTTCATAAAGGTTGGTGATAGGAAGCACCTGGGAAGTATAGGCTTTGTGCACCATGTATGATTGGAAAATTGGTACATAGAGATGAACCAGAGATTTAAGTCCACAAACACTGCCTGCTTGTGGCTTTCAGCCCTGTGTCGTAATGTGGCTGAGCCAAAGGAGCAAGGCCATAACGTGCTTTTCATATCCATGAAAGGTTAGGATTTGCAGTGGTACTTCCCAGCAGTGCCTTTCGTGGACCCTGAGTAATCACAGCCCATACTAGGAAGCACTCTGTACTGGGTAGTCTGTGTGAGGTCTGACAGTGCAGTCTTGGAGACCAGGAGGAATTCAGATGGAGTTTATGTATGTGCCTTGTGGACCCAGTACCTGCCCACCATGCCGGTGCTTCTCAAGAGTACAACTTCATTTTAAGGGCTGTGGGCCAGCAAGATAGCTCAGCAGACTAAGCACCTACTTAAGCAATTGCAGGGACTGGGTTCAATGCCTGGTTCTACGTGCTGCAATGACATCTCCAACCTCCTTCATGCTGAGTTGGCCACCGAGACCAGGCGCCTGTAATCCCAGTGCTAGGAGGCTGAGACAGGAGGATCAAAGAATATAACTTCATTTTCAAAGAAGGTTGGAGGAGGCTAGGAACATACCTCAGTGGTACAGCATGTGTGAGGCACTAGTTTCAACCTCCAGCATAACGTGCTGGTGGTGGTGGGAAATCCTGACACAGATTGACAGAACAGGCTGCCATGAGTATTTAAAATCCTGTGACTGTTGCACAAAATAGTGATAGATCTAGCAGGCCAGGCCTGGTGGTACACAACTGTAATCCCAGCTACTCAGAAGGCTGAATCAGGGGGCCTGAAAATGGGAGGCCAGCCTGAACAACTTAGCCATACCTGAATTCAAATTCAAATGAAAATGGAATGTAATCCAGTTGTACAGTGCCACAGGTCTGTGGAGAAAGGAAGAGCTCCAATGATAGCTACTTAAGTAATTCAGTGTAGTGCCACCAATAAAGGTATCGTGGGCATCACCAATAAAGGTAACCCACAAAGGGATGAGATACTTACTGTACACATGAGAAACATGCACTGCACAGTTTGTACATTACCAGTTCTTTTTTTCCTTAATTAATTTTATTGGTACATTTTAGGCATACAGAAAGATCACATTTATCATAGGGAATTTGTACCTATACCGAATATATCTTGGTTCTTTTTCCCCCCAGCTTTTTCTCCATATTACCAGTACTGAACTGGGCTGTGGCTGCATGTTAGAGCATTTGCCTAGCATAGGGATTTATCCTTTCATACATTACTAGACCCCCATATACTATGCAGTCTGTATCTATAGAAAGGGGATTTTTAGGACCTGGGAAATTCTTAGCTCCATGGCACAAGTGCCTGCCTGGCAAGTGCAAGGTTGTGAGTTTGAACTCTGGTCCCACAAAAAAAAAAAAAAGAGGATTCTTTTTTGTGTGTGTGTGTGGTACTGGGAATTGAACTCAGGACTTTGCACTTACTAGGCAAACGCTTACTCTACAGAGCTATCTCCCCAGCCGTAGAAAGGGGATTCTTTTTTTTTTTTTTTTTGT
>PVJA010039851.1:0-18884 GCA_004027025.1 Myocastor coypus | reverse complement strand
AGTTTGTCCAGTGAGGCTAAGACCTGGACCTGGCATCATTACATTCTCTACTCTACCAAAGAAATTCAAAATTTCTATGTACAGAATCACTAAATTACTGACATCTCCCCAGTGCTGAATTGGGATAATCAAATGGATTTACAGGGCATACGAGTTTAAACAGCTCACACCAAGGATTTTCAATGTACTCCTCAAGATCGGAAAGACCATGCAGTCTTCAGGTCTCATCAAATTGCACAGCCAACTCCAGGACCTCTTACAGCAATTTAAAAATGCCATTATTACATTCTGTTTCTCTAGAGCCACTCCTCGTAGCATAATTTGTCACTCAAGGATTTACTAAAGAAACAAATACAATACAAGATGTACAAATGTATAAGAAGTTGAAAGACTGGCTTATGATGGTCAGCCACAGAGTCAGATGAGGAAGTGTGAAGAGGCTGTGTACACAAGAGAGACTGAAGGACTCAGTCCAAGGTCTGGAGTTCACTGCTGTGATCCATGCAAGTCCATGTCAGGAGACCTATGGACCTGCAGTAGAAGGCTGATGAGTCTACACCAGAAGGCTGAAGGATTCAGAGTGGAAGCCGAAGAGTCTGTGCCAGAAGCCAGCAGATGACATCCAAGTTAAAGGCAAAGATCAGAGCTCCTCTAAAGTCATGAAATGCTTCATCAATTCTAAACCTTTTCTATCATTTAGGAGTTGAGTCACTCTAGGATGCGGCTTCTACACCCTGGGGCATGAAGTTGTTGAGCTGATTGTTAAGCTTTTAACTTCTCAAGTTGACACAGTGGATCAAGGACTACAGGCTACATTGGCTAGATAACTTGATGTCACATGCTGCATGCTGGCAGAAAATTTCTCTACCTTTTGCCTATGTCCTAAAATGTTGTAGATTGAGATTACAGTGGTAGACTAATTAATTTCACAGTGGAAATTTCATGGGTAGCCAGTGTTCAGATTGTGTCATATGTATAGCTGGATATCAGTAATAAATCAACAGTGATTATCATGAGGAAATGGCTGAGCTGATTGATTTGCAAACTCCACTATTTCTCCAGAAAGAAGCAGCAGCAGAGTTGGATGCAAGAAGATGATTCCAGAAAGATAAGCAGTATGAACAACCAAAGTACTTCTGCACAAGTCAAAAAAGGCTTCTTCGGGGCATATGAGAAATCAAGACTGTGTTATAGGATCAAGGGTCTAAAACCCTTTCATTTGAGCAACAAGTGATGGGGCTCCTGCTCATTCAGGGGCAACCAGAGAAGCTTATGCTCAGTTCATCCATCCAGATCCCCAGAATCCACTGCTTCCACATGGTAAGGGGGTCTGCTTCCCACTCAGGAAGAAGACAAACCATTTTATCATTCATATGTTACTGGTGTTCCAGGAATGCACAAGGTGAGAGACAGGATGTCTCAGAAGCCTCCATCAAAATTTCAGGACAAGATACAACATGACCATAGTGGTTGACAACAGCTCACGACAGAGCACAGTCTGGATCTGTGATAGTGTAGCCACAGTTTCCATGGAGATCCCAGGAAAATGGAATTTCTAAGTACACAGATTTTCATTTGGAAGAAACCACAAGTACTAAATGAACCCAACGGAAAAGAAAGGCCATATGGGCTACAACTAGGATGTCAAAGCAGACATGGCCCTCTAAGCATTTGGGAGCTCCCATCTCACCATACACAACCATGGTTGCTAGACACTGATGCCAGGGGTTCTAATGTTTGCCCTGCTAAGATTCAGTCTTGCTTTTGTCCAACTCTATTCTACTTACCTATTTTTTCCTTCTGGATTGTGCCTTGCTTACTTTTCTCTTGCTGCTGGAACACTCAACACCTAGAATTAAGGAAGGAAAGGCTTGTTTAGCTCACAGTTAGTGGAAGTTTCAGTTCATACTCAGCTGGTCCCAAGGTAGAGCAGTACATAGCAGAGGGAAATTTTTCATGTGGTGTAAAACAGCAGAAAGCAAATGGAGGTGCTGCAGCTGCTGGCTAGCCCCTCTCCCCTCATTACATTTAAATACAGAACACCTTCCCCAGGCTGAGTGGAGCACTCACGCCCATAATCCCAGCATTGGATCATGAATGAATTGCAAACTCTAGAATCCACCCCACGATTACATGAGGCTTCGTGGGGGGACAACTAGACACAAACCATAACAGAATGGGAATGCTTACTCTGTGCTCTGGCATAGTAGAAGTAGTCTACTTTCTCCTTTTATCTTTACAGGATATCACAGCTGAACGTTTTCCTGGAATTTCAGGGAGATTTTTGGCTTAGAATTTCCTACAATAATGAAACTGTTATGACACTGGCCACCCTTAGGGTTAATGCATTTTGGATAAAGAAATGCATGAGGCAAGCCTTTTACAGGTCAGGGGAGAAATGTTATGGTTTAAATGTAATATTTTTGCCCAAATCCTGATGGTTGGTAGTGGATCCTGGTAGGAAGGGGAAAATCATTTGGAGAGATACTTTACTTCAGAGTATATTCTGTCTGGCACCTGTCTGTCTGTCTGTCTGTCTGTGACTCTTTTCTCTCATTCTGTCTCTATCTGCCTCTGTCTGTCTGTCTCTCCCATTATGGGATGAGACCATTTCTCCTCCATGGTTTTCTGCCATGCCACTTTGCTGTGAACCCCAAAAAAACATGCACAGAATCCTCTGAAAACTGTGATCCAACATAAACCTTTCCTTTGCCTTTTGGTTGTCTGGTGCTTTGTCCTAGTCACATCAAATGTGAGAAAAATATGAAGATACCTATATTGTTACATGTAGATCAAGATTTACTTTTTGTGTACAGATATTAAATTCTTGCCAAACCACTCTTGATGAGACAGTTCTTTTTCTCTTAGAATCACTGCCCATATGCGGCCACACGTTTTCCTGGGCAGGATGTACGCAGGGATGAAAAGAGGTTTTCGTTAGACACTTGACAGGAAATAAAACCTGCCAGTAAATGGAAAGGAAAGCGAATCACTCAGGACAAGAACAAAAGTGAGGAATTAGGAGAAGTGACTTTCTTAATCCCAGCCCAAAGAGAAAGTGAACAGTGTCACACAAGCATATTCTCTTCCTCCCCTGCAATGTTCCCTCTAAGGCCACTCCACTGGCCTCAGACCATAGCCTTTCACATGAACTCTGCCCCCATCCGTCCTTCACCTTCTTCCTTCACAACTTGTACCCTTCTTGGATCTCCCTGTGGCCTTTCAGGTGTCCAACAAAAAAAGTACAAAGACACTTAGAAAGTGATCAACTCAGTAAAACTGTACCAGCATGAGCCAGAACAGGACCAACCAAATGTGGACTGCTCTACTACCTGAAATACAAATGTAGGTAGACTGGGAATTGAGTCAAACCAGAGACATTACAACAGTCCCAAGATTCTCCAGAGGCTGAACAACCAGAAAGGGCTTCGGTCAATGAACCCAAGCAGCTGAGAGGGCTTTTGAGTAAGGGGTAAAGGAGTCCAAAAGGTAAAGGAGCACCTCACAGTTTTTTAAAAAATGAAAACTCTTTTTGTAGCCATAGCTCAAGAACAGGGCAAGAAAAAGTTTTAGATATCACAAGAAATATACTATTTGGGAGCCTGGCAGGATGGCTCAGTGGCCTAAAGTGCCTGCTTAGGAAAGCTTAGGTGGCTGCAGGGACCGCGGTTGGATCCCCGGCACCACATGCTGTGCCAGCCCTGCCCTAAGGGCAGGCTGAGCCGGTTATAAAAATAAACAAACAAACAAAGTTCTGAAATAAGAAAATAAATAAATAAATAAGAATCTAAAAAACAAAACAAAAAAAGAAATATACTATTTGTCCCAATAGCATTTCTTTGTTAATAGTGATAATTTAGTATTTGAGTAAAAAAAAAAAAAATTTTTTCTTTGCACAAACATGGAGTAGCACTTGATTTTCCAGAGGCAGAATAAAGAAAATTTGAGAAATCGAAGACTTTTTGTCTACTTTGCCCTTATAGTATTGGAAAATCTAAGCCAAGGTCTCTTGTCTGCTAGCAATATGCTCTACCACTGAGCTACATCTCCAGAGCTAAAATTGAAGCTGTGTGTAGAGATACATCCAAATGATTGGTTATAGATCAGAATAGAGGTATCCCAGCTTCTTGGCTAGGACTGAGGCTTAGCCCGAGAGGGGCAGGCTGCCAGAACTTCTGTCTCTCAGCTCTACCTTGCAGCACCTTTGCTTCAGGAAAGGGTTGTGAGAGTTCTAAAGCTTTTCTTATTATCAAGAGGGAAGAGGAGCAGAGGAAGTGGGAAAAGAGGCCAAAATTATTCCAAGAAAATGGTTCTCTAAATCAGTAATACTGACAAATAGTTGGCTTGGTAGACAAAGAGGAAAATGTGAAAAAGCTCAGATTGCTAAAAATCAGTAGTACAGCTGGCACGATAGCTCAGTGGACTAAGTACCTGCTTAGGTAAGCAGAGGGACCAGGGTTCAATCCCTGGCACCATATGCCACGCTGGCCTCATGCTGAGCCAGCCCACCAAGACTGATGTGGTGGTGCATACCTGTCATCCCAGCACTGGGGAGGAGGGGATAGGATCATTGTACATACGGACTGTGTAGTGAGACCCTCTACCAAATAAATAAATAGATAGATACATAGATAGCTAGATAGATAGATAGATAGATAGATAGATAGATATTAAAGAAAAAGGAAGACTTCTCTGTGCAATGTGATGCTGTTTGAAAACATTTAACCCACAATAAGACATCTTTGCAAAGTGGTCAAGCGCCTAAACCTGCCATTTCAGCACAAAGCTTATGTAATCCTCTGAATCACTTCTTGTCATTTCAACAGCGTTCTTAGCATCTGCACCAGACATTAATTTCATCTCGACAAACCACTTCTTGTTGAAACCTAAGAAGCGGCACCTACGGGTTAAACTCATACTGTGAATGAGCGGGAGACGTGGTACAGTGTTCTTGGGTGTGCGCAGCATGCATGGAGCCCTGAGTTTAGCTCCCAGCACCACCAATCAAGTGTTATCATGAGATGGTAATGATGTACTCTTATCTTCAGGCTCCTCTTTGAGCTCCAGTTCTCTACTTCCACCAAATGTGCAGCTGCTTACCCTGAAGCCTCAAAAATTTCATAAATAAATATGACATTTGAGAAGTTGAATAAAGCATACTATCAATAAAACAACTTATGTCTCTGTAGTGTGTGTGTACATATATTCTCTGGGTTACTCTGATTTTCCTTGTAGAATACTTTATAGATTTCATGTTATCTTATTCAATTGTGAACATTATGTGATTTAGAAGCCAGATACAAGTCAAGGATCTAGTGGCTTTTCATACCTAAACTCGTACACATTGCACGTGAAGTTGGGGAGAAATAGGAAACTTCTTAGAAACCTGAACTCTCTCTCTCTCTCCCCCCCGCCCCATGATCAAGTGATCCTTCCACCTCAGCCTCCCAAGTAGCTGGGATGGCAGGTGTGTTGCATGCAAAATAACTACCATCACCACTTCTAACACCACAAAGTTGGAGTTGTTTTTAACTATAGTAGAAATGAAAAGAAATAGTGCAACTCGGGGCCTGGCGGGATGGCTCAATGGTCTAAAGTGCCTGCTTGAGAAAGCTTGGGCGGCTTCAGGGACCGCGGTTCGATCCCTGGCACCACATGCTGTGCCAGCCCTGCCCTCGGGGTGGGCTGAGACGGTCATAAAAATGAACCAATAAACAAAGGTTCTGAAGCAAGAATAAAATAAATAAATAAAATGTAAAAAAAAGAAATAGTGCAACTCACAAGGCTGACCTTTTTATTCTGATGTTAATTGTACTTGTGCACAAAGCTTTAAGGAAAGAGACAGTGAATTTCCGTGTACCTTGTACTCAGTTATTCTCTTCAGAAATATATTGCAAAGCTACAGTTCATGAGGTGCAATTGAAAACTGTAGTGAATGTTAAGTTATAAAAGCTTTTATTAACGTCACAGCAAAAGACATTTTGTCATTAATTCCTCCACAGAATTCTCCCACTGACCTGAAACACACTGATCCCAGCACTCTTGCCACTTTCTGAAGCAGTTCTGGAGTCCCCTTTTCTGAGTATCTTTAGTTACACTCCCCTGACTACCTCCATATTCTCAATTAATTCAAAAATTTACCTTCTACGGTCATTTTGACTTTGTTGAAGAGATGGAAGTTGTATGGTACCAGATCAGGGAATAAGACAGATGAAAGCACAGTGAATATGTTTATGAGCATGCCTTTCTATTGGGTGGCCCTCAGCAGAAGTGTTCGCTGTGCTTTCTCTATCACACCTTATAAATACACTCATGGGGACTTCCAGAACTACTTTGGAAAGTGCTGAGAATGAATGGCTTAAGTATGTTTGAAATGACAGGGAAGATTTAAAGGGGGAGCACTTTGAGGGATTTACTAGCAAAGTGACTTTTCCTGTAATAATTTTTAAAAGTCAAATATTCATAATGTATTTCCTCCTCCTTTCTACACGCAACCAGGATGCTAGCATTGAAGTAGTTCACAGATAGGTCTTGGTCAAAAAAATACCAGTGAAAGTGTCTTCCCATCTTTTAATTCTTGCCAAGGTCCATTTCTTTCTTATTTTTTTAAAAGAATTTTTTATTTTATTTCTTGTTTCAGAACTTTTGTTTGTTTATTTATTTATTTTCATGGCTCGCTCAGAGTGCCCTGAGGGCAGGGCTGGCACAGCATGTGGTACCGGGAATCGAACCAGGGTCCCTGCAGCTGTCTGCAGGCGCTTTAGACCACTGAGCCATCCTGCCGGGCCCCAAGGTCCATTTCTGTAATCCTGTTATTTCAGGAACCTGATATAAGTTGGATTAACCATTGAGGGAACTGGTAGGAATGTTTTTTTCCCCTCAACATCACTCTCTGGAGATTGTTCTGGTTGTTGTATATCTCAATAGACTCTTCCTATGTGTCCTTAGTGGTATTTCATGGCAGGAATGTCCCATAATTTCACTAACTTTGCACCCTTTGGAGAATTTGTTTGTAGTTGCTATTTCTTATGAAGAAAACTGCCTTCCACAAGTGTGTCACTAACAACCTCATGTATCACCCTGGACCTATATATGCATGCTTCAATGATGGAAAGCTCATCCTCTTGCCTGAGCATTCAGGGAGGGTTTGAAAAGAATGAGCAATTTGCATAATAACTATAGTATTATTTCACAGAACCTGCAGTCTTTCCTGTATTTGCCTAAACCTATAAAGCTACCAACTAAACCCTTCATTCGCTTCTTCAGATTTGAATCCAGATATCAATGTCAAAGTACATACCCCTAGACTGGGCACGGTGGGACATGTCTGTAATCCCAGTGCTTGGAAGGCTGAAAATAGGAGGATCACAAGTTCAATCTGTGTAGTGAAAATATGTAATATAACCATTGTTAAATTTAAACAATAAAAGAATTGAAAAAAATTCAATTAAATAAAAAAAAAAATCTGTGTAGTGAGACCCTGTAGGCCCTATACTAAAAATGTTTTAAAAAAAACAAATAAACAAATAAACAATAAACAAAGTACATGCCCCTTTAGAGTAAGCCCACAGAACTGTACTGGGTTTGCACCCAGTGCCCAAGGCCAGGGCCACTCGCTTGCTATTTCCCAGACCCACTACTCTGTCCCAAGAAAGATGTACTTGAGCAGACAGCACCCTTATCATTGAGTCCGCACAGCCCCAGTGGTCTTTAGCTCCACTCCCCACAATCCTGTATCAACTGAAATCCTCTCTTCCCTTGGATAGCCCTAAGTCCTTGCAGGAATAATGGCTTCAGCCCTAGCACTGCCTCAGTTTCAGAGCCTGAGTATTGGTCCCCACAGCCAAGTCTTCATGACAACACACGGCCACCCACTTGCCATACCTTCACAAAACCCCAAGACCATGGAAAAGCTAGGCTATGATCCAACAGTGAGCAGCCATGCAGAGCACTGGACAGATATGCCATCATGGGAGGAGCAGTGGAACTCAAAAAGCAATATAAAAGACACAACACCAGAAGAAGAAGTAGATGCTTTAGAACTCAGAGACTGGGACACAACACCAGACTGGGCATCTGAAATAAATGTCTGGGACAGATGATCACAAGACAGCAGTGCTACTACTAGCACAATACCAACCGAACAACAAAACAGCAAGGAGAACCAGAGTGACATGGAAGAAACCTCAAACAGAAGAGTGGATCACCCTCAACCAAACTGAGGCACAACCATTCATCTGGGTATTGGATGACTGGTGGTTCGACGACATCATGGAAGAACCAAGAACCTAGGTGCCAGCACTCACCCGTCCAAGAGCAGGTAAGCCAAGTTACATTTGTTAATGTTTCTGTAACACTGCATGAAACCAATGCAACTCTCTGGTTTACAGGGTTCACTCCGCCAGGATACAAATATATGGGACCAGGAAATACCCTCAACCAAGGATAACCAACCAACCCAAGTGACGGTGCAGCTAAAAAACACAACGAACATTACCATCTAATTCAACACACAGGTAACAGCCCTTACTTTTACTTTAACGAAGCAGACAAACAATTTATAAAGGATACAGATAATGCAAAAGACTGGCGAGGGTGGATAGGTAACAGATTTTTCAGATTTAAAAGATCAATAGCACCAGAACTGGCACAACCAAACAAAAAGCAAAAGACTTCATCAGGAATCCAAACGAGATCACAAAAAAGAACTGCACCTAGACACATATTCATCAACCGAGCCAAAACAAGAAGACTGCAAGGAGCCAGAGCTAAGATGGACCAACAAACACTAGAAGAAGACATAGACATAGACACCACAGACACTCTAGCAGCCTCTGAACCAAGTAAACTGGGTATTGCTGGGTATTGAGGTGGGGTAAATGGAAAAAGTACTGATAAGTATAATAACACAACTGAATGGAAATATGATGGAGAATATGTTTATATAACGTGTAATGCTAGTAGATACTAATACTAAATGAAGCTGACTATGATGAATATAAATAACTAAAAATGTAACAAGACAATCAAATAGTTTATATGATGGATGGAGAGACACAGGGCATGCACAAATGCTAACAACATGGTACCTACTAGATGCCAATGCATGGAGAGTATGGATGAGTCCAGGACACTTTTACCACATGTCTACTATTTGTGAAGACAGCATTAGGATCCCTAGAACAAGAAATATTTCACATCTCAATAAAAGCAGTTACAGTATCAGCAACAAAGCCACCACAAATACAGTACACAGATGATCTTACAGCAACCATGCTAATAGCAGAAGACACAGACGACATCTTTCCGTGGGCCAGTGATGGAGCTCTGTTAGCAACACTGGGCTACAAGCCATGGCAAACTAACCAATTAGAACAATATGGCTATTATGCAAATTACTTTAATGAATTCACTCCATCTGGAGATAACCAAGGATACAGTGAAACCATACATGTACCACCATTCAGACAAATGTTTATGACATTTGAAAACACAGTTCCAATTGAAATGCTAAGAACAGGAGACAGTTGGTACAGTGGTAAATATAAATTCAACCTACAACCAATTAACCTCAGAAAACAGGTACAAGACACTAGAATGTTAGGAAGAGCTCCTAGAATCAAATCAAACTATGAAACTGAGAAAATGCAGAAGTTATAACAGGTACAGACAACACTGGAATAAGAGAAGGGAGTCCTGACACACTATATAGTGAGGCAGTAAGAAAAAGTCAATATCAAGTAGGTCACTTACATCCTCAATGTATCTTTGAAACGGGAAAAGGGGGACCAGAAGTCTCACTAAGACCTATAGGAGGTCAAGACATAGTTCTTAAAATTAATCCCAAAAAAGTATGGAAAGGAGATGATAATGGGACACAGAGAATTATTTTTGACTATGTTCATGGCTCCACTAAATCAGGAGAAGATGAGGATAAATATCTAGAAACTCAATGATGGCAAGAAGGACAAGCTACCAATGGATATTATAGTTGGTGGCAACAATACTTAGGAGGAACAACAAGAGCAGCCCATACTTCTGGGCAAAGCATTTCAGACGACAACCCAACCAAAGGCCAGATCAGAACAAAAATTCCAACTATTAACACATATAGTGATTTTGTAGCAATAGATGGGGTCGGTCCTTACTATCCACATGGACAAATATTTGATAAAAGAGGACACTATGACAAACCACCTAACCTCGAACAAATTGCACCTTTTATTATATAGGACAATGTACCGGGCCAAATATTTCTGAGACTTAGCCCACAATTCACCAACCAATTCAAGCAAAATAACATATAAAACTCTAAAAGACAAACATTTGCTAGTTTCTATTGGAGAGAAAAAATGACTTTCAAAGGAAGAATGAGAGCACCACACACATTCAATCCCATAAAACCTCTAGGTATCTCTGATCCATCAGATTCAATATACCTACCAAACCACAAAGGTGAAATAAAAATACTTCCATTCACCGCTAAGCAAATACCTTTTTATGCTTATTAAATATGTTATGCTGTTAAAAATTTACTTAATGTGTGCTGTGTACTAAAATGTGTACTTTAATATGCTTAAAAAATGTGTCAAAAATAAACATGTGCAGCCGGGCCTGCTGGCGCTTGGGAGGCTGAGGCAGGAGGATCGGTGTGAGTTCGAGACCAGCCTGGGCTACAAAAGTGAGCTCAAGGCCAGCTTGAACGGCACAGTGAGACCCTGTCTCAAACACACACACACACACACACACACACACACACACACACACACACACACGTGTCATTAAAAAATGTGAAAACCCCCAAAATGCATAAAATATAAAATATTTAATAAAAAACAACTGCATCTCAAACTCTCTGTCTCTTGGTGAACCAACCAAGCAGATACGATGCCTTGAATGGGAGTGGGTGGGTGGGCATGACATTGAGAGTCCCATAGACTAGCCATAGTCATGCACTCTATGCACACCAACCAACCAGCTAGCTGGTGGAGTGGAAAAAAAGGGACAAACAATGTAAGTGAAGCAAGGAGGGAGGCGCCACAGCATAATGGCCCTTAGAGGCCACTTCTCTAAATTCATCAAAGGCTAAATGTAAGGTTCAATTCATGTATTTATTTTATCTTTCCAATTTAAGAACTTCCCAAAAGCACTAAATAGTCTTCATAAGCATAGTTTTTAACCCCCACAAAGCATTCCATCCTATATCATAATTTCTACTATTATTCCCACAACATTGGTTTATACACATTTATACCCTCCATGAAATTTGGGATGTTCCCCCTATTCATTTCGAAAATACTTCAGTAGCCCCACCCTCTTCTCTCTGGAACTGGTGATACAATTCTGGTGTGTATCACTGTATTATTAGGACTATCCATAGAGCTGGGGGTGCAACTTAGTGGAGAGCACTTGCCTAATACAGGTGAAGCCTCGACTCAATTCCCAGTAAAACTATGCCTGCACACTTGTGTGTCTGTCTGCTTTTCGATCTTTCAAAACCTATTTAAACTGATCTGATGATGAAAATATGTAATATAACCATTGTTAAATTTAAACAATAAAAATGTTAAATCATAAAAAAAAAAAAAAACTATCCAGGGGCCCGGTAGGATGGCTCAGTAGTCTAAAGCACCTGCTTAGGAAAGCTTAGGCAGCTGCAGGGACCGCGGTTCGATCCCAAGCACCACATGCTGCACCAGCCCTGCCCTCAGGGCAGGCTGAGCCGGCCATAAAAAAATAAATAAATAAATAAACACACAAAAGTTCTGAAACAAGAAAACAAATAAAAAAAATTAAAAACCCCAAAAACCTATCCAGAAAATCTTCTTTTTCATTTTCCCTTTACTGACTTTTCAAAACCTCTCTTAATGATCTGAGCGTTTCTAGTTTTGCATTTATGTCACAGTCATCTGGAATTGCCTGTCGGAGTGCTTTGATGACAGTGTTTATTGTGGCAGTGTGCACCTGCTAGTGCTACTGGTCCCTGTGGTGTCTCAGCAGAGGAGTCCTCTGCTCCACAGCACTGCAAAGATGTTCCAGGGCTGGAGCATTTGCTGTGGCAAGGTCCTAACTGACTTTTCTTAGGGGTCTTCTAGTTTCTCTATGGGAGAAAATGAGTCTCATACACAATACTGACCTATAGTTTGGTTTCTCTTCAGATCGTGAAATCTTTTGCCTTTGCACAATGTTGACCAATAGCATTTTTCCAGGCCACATATTGCCAGAGGAGATCCTGGTCGTTCCATCTGCTGGTGTTGCTGACCTCCCTGTGCTGTTGCTTGTGCCACCAATTATCCTAGGGGTGGTGAACATGAGGTCTAGACCACCTTCTTTGCTTGAAAGAGAAGGTGGTTCAGAATGTGCCTTGCCACTATAGTGTGCCTCCAGTCCTGGGCTTCTTAATCCACTCCTTTGTTTCTTCTATCATTCACAATCTTTCCATTTGCCTTTGCATTTTTTCTCTTGTTTATACGTTCTACTTAGCTTTGAGGTAAAGAGAGAAACAAATCTCTACTACCTTTACTTATACAAGCATTCTATACTTCATCAGAAAATTTTGTTGGCACTTATTTTCTGGTTGAACTGGCCCAAATTACACTTAGCCTACCACAGTCTAAACATTAATATACATGATTTAAATAATTAATTTTTCTGTTATTTCACCTTGTTTCTTTATGATTTCTTTCTCATAAGTGGGGCCACTGTCACTTCTATTAGGTCCCCAAGTGCCGGTCAGTTTCAATGGGTTTTGTATCTGGGAGTGGTCAAGTATGTCCAAAGACATAGCTTCCCTTCTCTCTTGAGCCACATTCAGTCCCCTCTTTGCTTCTCAGGTCTCTGTAAAAGGAGTGGAAACAAGCTGCTTCCCAAGCTGCTGCCATGCTCTGAGACATTCAGAGTTCTACAAATACTTCCATAGGCATTAGGCTATTTGCTATTTATTACCAGAAATTGTGGGACTAAAAGATAAAAACAAAACTCAATTATAAGCAACTATGGACCCTTTTAGAACTAGTTTCAACTTAAAAAACTGGTCAAGTAATAAGTACAGAATTTAGTTGCTACGGAAATTAATGTTTTAGTCATCGTTTATTAAACAACTTGGTAATGTGTATCAGGAACTGCCACATTTTTGTAGGGGCGGGGGAGGAGGGACTCCAAGATTCAAGCTCAGGACCTTATGCTTGCCAGCTTGGCAGTCAGTGGCTGTACCCCTCAGCTACATCCCTGGCCCCCATAAAACTTTTCTTGACTTTATAAATGCATTTGTTTGGCTGTAAGGAAGTAGTTTTATGTACACCATTTCTTTGACAACACGCTTAAATAATTCTATGCACAAAGATGTTTGTCACATTAGAGTAAGTCAAAGAGCCTCAATAAGGATAGGGGAGGTATTTCTAAATTAATTATCGTATGTCCATATAACACATTAAAGCCATTAAAGTCAAATCACACAATTTTATTTAATTGAATATAAATTTTTATTATACTGTTAACATCTAAAATTAAAATATAAAATCCTAGGTACAATACAATCTCATTAAGGTGAAAGGAACTAACTATAAATGAAAAGAAATAGGCCAAGAGGCTGTCTATGATTAACACTGTGTGGTGAGATTTTTTTAAAAACTCGTTATTCAAACTTTTCATTTATCTATATGTATTATTTTTGTAATCATAAAAGAGACAACAATATGTATGTCCTATTTTCTCAAAATGATTAGAATAGAGCACTTGAAAAATAATAGCAAAAATGCTGTTTTCTTTTGAGGCAATAGGGGAAATAATTCCTATGAGTCATTATTTTCAAAAAGCACAATGTATACTCTTTCCACAGTTGATGATACAGTGGAGCTAATATTGGTTAAAAGACCTGACTATCACCCCAGAAGCTACTGTGCTGATTAACTGATCTTTTGAAATTACTACTTGAAAGGGTCACTTACACTGCAAGGAAAATAACATTTTTTCATGCCCTCTAATTTCACACAAAGAGACAGTAACTTATATATGCTTTTGAAATTTTCAATTTGGTTTGAAGAGGTATTAGTCAAATATTTTGAATATTCAATTTAAAGTTTAACATAATGGAAAATATCACACTGTTCCACACAGAGACAATGGCAACTTACTCTGTCTTTCACAAGTTTTAATTCGCAGGGACCTTTTTGCATAGAAAGGTTGCTTCTATTTGCATTCTCTTTGTGTGTTCTGGACACTGGGTGCTTTCCTAGCCCACGAATTGGCTGACAGATCATATGTCCTCATTTGATAGATATATCTCCTAGACGCACATCAATCTATTTTGAAATGAACAAAGGAGCAAAGGTCCTTTTCGAGCTGTTCTATAGGAGATGAGAAAGGAAAGGAAAGCTCACGGGGGCCCTTCATGCTTCAAATTGCAGCTTACTCATGTAGTAGGTGCTATTTGTTCAATTGTATACACAGATGTAGTTAATTCAACCTTGGATGTTCTTGCCTCAAGTTGTTTCTGTGATCAATGAGATGAATATCAACCTCCCTTTCCCCTGTCCCCATCTCTCTCTCCTCCTTTTCTTTTGCATTTTGTACTAAGGATTGAACCACTGGAGTTGGACCTATTAGACAAGGGTTCTACCACTAAACATTCCAATGCAGGAGATGCAGTTCCTAATGAGAGGATTGATAGCGTCTGGACCAAACATATTCCACTTCTTGGACCTCACTCTTACAGAAGGCATCAACTAATTATCAACTTTCATCTGGCTTTGTAGTGTAATTTCGAGTCAGGGACTGTGATGTTCAGGCCTTGCCTTTGTTGCCCAAAACTGCTTTTGCTACTCTGGGTCTGTTCTGGTTCCAGATGAGTTCTAGGAATGTCTTCTCTAGATCTGTGAGGTATACTGACAGTATTTTGATAGGGATTGTGTTGAATCTACATAACAATTTAGGGAGAATGGCCATTTTCACAATGTTGAGTCTTCCTATCCAGGAGCAAGGAATATCTTTCCATTTTCTGAAATCCTCTTCAATCTCTTTTTTTCAGAGCACTATTATTGTCACTGTATAAATCTTTTACTTCCTTTGTGATATTGATTCCTAAGTATTTCATTTTTTTCTGGATGTTATTGTGAAAACCGCGGTTTATGAAAAGGAGATAGTTTGTTCAATGGGAAGCAAAAATTAGGATGTGGAAAAGGATGAAGGAAAGGGAAAAAGTAGCTTGGACAACTGTATTTCTGATTTCTGCTGCTGTATTTATTTATTTGTTTGTTTATTTATTTATTTTTGGTGGTACCAAGGATTGAACTACAGGACCTTTCACTTGCCAGGCAAACACTTATTCCACTGAGCTATCTCCCCAGCCCATTTGCTGCTGTATTTAAAGAAGCAGTTAATGCTGATTTTCCAATTATACATGTTTATATCTCATAATCTGTATTATGTAATTTAACAACTACTGTAGAATTCTTTTTTCATGATTTAATATTTTTATTGTTTAAATTTAACAATGGTTATATTACATATTTTCATCATCAGATCAGTTTAGATTAATAGATATAGGTATATAAGATTGATCAAACAATAAAACATTAACACTTTCAATAAACATTACTTTTATTTCTTTTCCCCTTTCTTTTTTTAAAAGTTGAAACACTGCATATTATCCTCACAATAGTTCTGCAGAGCACAGTACGTGGGCATGACCCACCTCCCTATTGATGTTGCTAAGAAGAACAAAAAGAAAAAAAGAAAAAAAAAGAAAAGAAAGAAAAAAAAGAAAGGAAAAGAAAATTCTTCTCTTATTGTGTTTTGTGAAATTTTGTATTGTTTCTAATTTTTTTCTTTTACCATCTCTTACTCCCTTTAAAAAGCAAAATAAAAAATGGGCTGGGGAGATAGCGCAGCAGTCTAAGCACTTGCCTGGCAAATGCAAAGCCCTGAGTTGGATTACTAGTACCACATGCAACGCTGGTCCTAGAAGCCAGTGTGGTGGCACACACCACCTGTTGTCCTGTCACTGGGGAGGCTGAGACAGGAGGATCACTATGAGTGTGAACTGCATTGCAAGACCCCTGTATCGAATAAATAAAAACAAAGGAAAGAAAAAAGAAAATTCATTTGGCTGTATTCCCAGCCCTTTCATTCTTAGTTATAGTTTTGGCCTCTCTTTGACACTGGTTTTTTGGCAGGTCTTGCCCTTTCAACCTGTACATTCCATTCTAACCTTCTAACTTCCTGCATGACACCTTTCTTTCTCAGCTTCCAGAGTCAGACCCTGGTTTGTCTATAGTTTGATTCTATTTTTGCTCCTTGGAAGCCATGTTTCTTTATGACCATGACCTCCACACTCATCCTCCAAGCCCACACAAAGATCTAGACAAAGCTGGCTTCCAATATCTGCTGAAATGAACCCTTCGCACTTCACCAATGGCCAGAGTTGAGACTAGTTCAAAGAAACAAATAATTAAAGTTGAAAAAGTGTTATGTAGATATGACCAACAAGTGAACATGCAACACTGTCCCGAGGAACCATTTCAATTGCAGCTCATTTGATCATACCAGTAAGGAAGTATATAGCTTGAATACATTCAAAGGCAATCTATTTCTCATCTCATGCCTGACCCTGAACATTTGAACATGTTCCAGTCCCACCATCTGTTATTAAATGCGAACCTACTCTAAGCATTAGATGTGAATATAGTGTATTTATGTAAGTGAAGGACGAAAGTCCATGTCCTATACATTGAAGCTGACTGCATCACACTCAGTAGCATGAAGCCTTAGGAAATCAGGCTCCAAGGAGTCACAGGCATTTTTGCTGAGGTGTAGCTTTTTTTTTTTTTTTTGGCTGGCTCAGGCTGCAGTAAGTGCGGGCTGGGTAGGGCTTGTGAAGCCAGGGTTCAAACCCAGTCTTCTGTGCCTGGCTACGTTTGGCCAATCAGGCTCTTAAACAGATGAGGTACCCCGCAGGTCCCCAAGGTGCAGCTTTTATGTCACCATTGTTTGCAGGAATTGGACAGCATACAGTTTTTGAGATGCTTATTAGCACTGAATACCTCTCTCTCCTATATCACTACGTGATGTGCCACTTGTGAATCCAAAAGTATGGAAATAGTAGGCTTGAGAGTGTCTGCCCTCACAGAGTGTCTGTTGGATGGGGATACAGCATATCTCTCTACAGGCAGTGCGCATTAACAAGCTCATTAGCTCTTTTCTCCTAGCCCCACAAAGCCAAGAAGCTCATTGCTCACCAGACAGGGTAAGTTTTTTTTTTTTTTAATTTTTTTTAAATTTTATGTTTTTTTCTTGTTTCAGAACTTTTGTTTGTTTATTTATTTTTATGCCCGGCTCAGCCTGCTCTGAGGGCAGGGCTGGTGCAGCATGTGGTGCCAGGGATTGAACCGTGGTCCCTGAAGCCGCCTAAGCTTTCCTAAGCAGGCGCTTTAGACCACTGAGCCCTCCTGCTGGGCCATTGTTTTCTGATTCTTAGTGATAACTGAAACTTTTTGGTGTTTTCTAGCCAGAAGCTAGCCACTTAACATTTTCAATATGGAAACACTCTAAGATATTGAGCAGAATGTAAAGGAATCTCTTGAAACTTCAAAATTAAAGTTTAAGCACAGGGCAAGTTGTGAATCTTTTTTGTATAAAAATAATTTTTAGGGCCCGAGGATGGCTCAGTGGTCTAAAGCGCTTGCTTAGGAAAGCTTGGGCGGCTACAGGGACAGTGGTTTGATCCCCGGCACCACATGCTGTGCCAGCCCTGCCCTGAGGGCAGGCTGAGCTGGCCATTAAAAAAAAATAAAGTAATTCTAAAAAGGGGCCTGGCAGGATGGCTCAGTGGTCCTCAGCGCCTGCTTAGGAAAGCTTGGGCGGCTGCAGGAACCGCGTTTCTATCCCGGCATCACATTCTGCACCAGCCCTGCCCTCAGGGCAGGCTGAGCGAGCCATAAAAATAAATAAACAAATAAAAGTTCTGAAACAAGAAAAATAAATAAATAAATAAATAAATAAATAAATTTTAAATTCTAAAAAAGTAATAATTTTTAGCTGCATACAACCAAATACATTTGAAAAATAAATTAAAAAGTCTTTAAAAATTATGTATGCGTGTATGTATGTATGTATGTATGCATGTATTGGGTACCAGGTATCGCCGTGCAGCCCAGATTCACAGTGATCCTTCTGCTTTCAGCCTCCCCAGCACTGGGATATAGACATGTGCCCCCTCACCATCTTGGTGGCCAGCTCAGTGTACCTGGGGAAGGGCTGGCGCAGCGCATGTTGCCAGGGATCAAACTCTGGTCCCTGTACTTGCCTAAGCAGGTGCTTAGTCTGCTGAGCCATCTCACTGGCCCTTCAGTATATTTTTGAACATCAGTTACAAGTTTCTCCAGACTTTAAGAAGTTAATATGAGTATCCACTGCTTACACCTTATTTTCTGGTTATACTATAGCTTAGCAAGCAGTCAGTCCATTTTTACTTGTTATAGTCTCACTGCATGGCCAACAGTAAGAAAGCACTGAAATAGAAGGCCAAATCTCTGTCTTGCACAATTACAGTGTAGCTAGAGAGGCAAACATTGGGAACAGTTTTTAACCATAAATTGATAATCAAGTACAAGGCATGGAACGCAGAGCTAGATTGGTGAGATGAGCTTTAAGAGGCTTAGATTCAATAGCCTCCAACATCACAAGCTTCACTGGTGGCACACTGCAATTGCAAAACCTTTGATTGTATATGTATCTGCTTCCTCTTAGTCCAAAGAGAAATATATTCTTTCCTGTTTTTTTTTTCTTTCTTTCTTTTTTTCTATGCAACATTAATAGGGAGGTGGGTCATGCCCACACACTGCACTCTATAGAATGATTGTGAGGACAATATGCAATATGTCAACTTT
>PVJA010039850.1:0-18884 GCA_004027025.1 Myocastor coypus | reverse complement strand
CATCCAGTTCATGGCGGCGGAACAGCAACAAAATGGCGGCAGAGGTAGCCAACCAACACGGCAGCAGAGCAGCAGCAACAGCTCGAGCTCCAGTCTGTCTCTCTGTCTCTCTTTATATTACATTCAGGCTCTCTGCCTTAGCTCCCGCCCTAGACTACACCCATAATCCCGGAAGTACTTCCACCCATAATCCCATCAGTACTAAAACCTATAATCCCAGGGATCATGGGTCAAGTCTCAAACTCTAGAAGTCCCCGCCCAATGACTCCATGAGGCTTTGGGGGGACAACTAGACATAAACCATAACAATGACCAATGATGTTGAATACTTTTTCATATATTTGCTTGTCATTTGCATTTCTTCCTCTGAGAAGTGTATATTCACTCAGATGCCCATTTTTTGATTGGGTCTTTGAACTGGGATCCTGATTGTTTTAATTCATTATATGTTCTAGATAGAAGGCCTTTATCTGAGAATAATCAGCTAGAGATTTTCCCCAGATTGTTAGTTTTCTTTTTACTATCTTAGAGATTTTCTTTGAAATGCAGAAACTTTTCAAAAAGATGAGAGCTCAGTTGTGGATTCTTTGAAGTATTTCCCGTGCAGTTTGGTTTTTGCTCATGGACTCTCTACCTCATGAATCCTCTTTGTGTACCTACCCCTATGTCTTTAAGATTTCTGCCTATATTTTCCTACAGAATATTAATTGTTTCTGTTTCAATATTAAATCTTTGATCCATTTTGACTGTAGCTTTGTGCGTGGTGATAGACATAGATCTAGTTTTAGCTTTTGGTATGTGGAAAGCTAGTTTTTCCAGCACCATTTATGAAAAAGGCCATTTTTCTTCTAGTGAGCCTTTTGGCCCCTTTGTCAAAGATAAGGTGGCTGAGTGTGTTTGCAATTGTGTTTACATCTTCTAATCTGTTCCACTGATTTTCAGCTCTATTCCATTATCGTGCTAATTTTATCACAGTAGTTTTACACTATAATTTCAGGTCAGAGATTGTGTGATTCATCCTGCCTTTCCTTTGTGTCCCAGTGTTGCTTTTGATATTCAGAGTCTCTTCAGGCTCCAAATGAATTTAAGGAAAATTTTCTCCAGCTCTGAGGTATACTAATAGTATGTTAATCAGGATTGTTTTGAATCTGTACAGCAATTTTGGGAGTATGGCCATTTTTACACTGTTGATTTTTCCTATCCAGGAGCATGGAACATTTTTGCATTTTCTCAAGTCCCCTTCAGTCTCTGTTCTGAGACGACCCTATTTTTCACTATATAAATCTTTAACATCCTTTGTGAGATTGATTCGTAAGTATTTCACTTTTTTGGATATTACAGTGAAAGTCATTGTTTCCCTAATTTCTCTCTTAGTGAATCATTCTTTGTGTACAAAACTGCTACAACACTATGGAAATCAGTATGGATATTCCTTAAAAAGCTATGATATGATCACCCGGGCGTGGTGGCACATGCCTGTAACCCCAGCACTCAGGAGGCTGAGGCAGGAGGATTGGTGTGAGTTCGAGACCAGCCTGGGCTACAAAAGTGAGCTCAAGGCCAGCCTGAACTGCATAGTGAGACCCTGTCTGAAAAAAAAAAAAAAAAAAAAAAAAAAAAAAAAAAAAAGCTATGATATGAGATCCCTTTCAATCCAGCTATTCCTCTCCTGCATATTTTTCCAGAACTGAAAACCTGATACCATAGCAATATTTATGCACCCATGTTTATAGCAGTGCAATTTGCTACAGCTGAATCCTAGAAACAACCCTGATGCCCATCACCTGAAGAACGTATAACACAGATGTGACATTTTTACACAATGGAGAATTACTCAGCTATAAAACAGAATAAGTTTGAAATTTTGCTGGTAAATGGATTCAACTAAAGAACATACTCAAGGGAAATAAATCAAACCCACATGTCCAAACATTGTATTATCTCCCTAGTGTGAGAATCTGAAAGAGAAAAATGCAGTCTGAAGGGTAAAATAGACACTGTTAAAGGGGAATGAATTCTTCCAAAAGGAAAGAGTGACGGAGTTGAGGACAGGAGAGGGAGTGGGGGAAAGAGGCATATCTTGTATGTAAGCAAGATGCTTTTGACATCTGTACTGTGCATCTCTGGTGGTTTGTGGAAAGAAGCAGTTAATGCTTTAATTTGTTTGTCTCCTTTATTCAACTGTTTCTCCTTTTTGTCTTCTGAATTCCTTATATATGTTTTTCTTTTTTGCTTTCTCCCAATTTTATATGCATATATCTGGTAATATGCATGTAATAACCAATAATAACCAGTAGTAACTGGTTGGAAGATAGCACTATGTATTACAACAAACACTGTGAAATTCATATTACTTTGTTAAGTGAAAATCTGTATCACTTGTAATTTTTTCTGTTTGAATTCTATTTTGTACTTTCTTTAAAAAAATTTAAAAAAAAAATAGTGGGTTGCACAGACAGCGATGCTATAGTACTTAAAATGCCCATAGTAGATGAAACAGTAGGTTTGGATGTGGTAAAATCAAGGCATGTGCCTACCAGAGTTCTGCATATCCCGCTGGATAAGGCTGTTCAGATTGTAGGGTAATATATCTAGCACTTTTTGTGGTTTCCTTGAAAAAGAGGTGATATTACATGATCTGTTCCATGGTTTCTGGGCACATATCTATGCTCTAGCACTTCCTAGGTATTTATGGACTGTGAGGCATCCGATAGTGACTTTTTAAGTCTCAGCTTTGTCACTCGAAAACTGTGGGTAAACACTAGTCTCCCTCATGTTTGTAACCAAAAAAATCATAGGCACTTTTCAGCACAGAGCTGACATAGTGCACGCAGCACAGTAAATCACTTCTGGAATTACTGTGCATACACAGTATGAGGTTTCACTCCCTCTACTCCAGTTTCTCCCTTCTACTTGTTATTGATGGTATTAATTACTTATTACTTGGTATTAATTACTTGGCATTATCTTCATTCCAGGCAAGCATTCCAGTTCTAAACTACATTCCTGCTTGTAACATTTTTTTTATTTTGAAACAGGTTCTTACTACATTGAACTAGACATTTGAAACTTGCACTTATCCTATGTCAGAATACTGAGCAGCTGGCATTACACACATGCAAAATTAGGCCTTGCTTATCTAAGTTTTGAAGAATATATAAGCACCAATGACAGCATTCTAGTTTCTTTATTGATTCTTCGTATGTCAGGTGTTTACTCCTCTTATTTTTGCCCTTTCCCCTAGCCTCACCCTAACCTCTATCCCCACATTTGGTCGCCCTTCTCCCCCCTTCCACTTGCTCTGCTTTGACAGATTTCAGGCTCAGCGGGGCAGGAAGCACATGGCATAGTTTCTAGGGATGGTAGAAAAGCCCACAAATTTGGGAGACACATCAATGTCCTGAGGAGCCTGTGAGGACTTGAAGCGGAAGTTCTGCATGATGGTAGTGAGGAAGAGAAAGAGCTCCATTCTAGCCAGGCCTTCTCCAAAACAGTACCGCTTTCCTGTACGAGAGAGGTGGGATGGGTGCAAATGAACTAAACGCTCACTGATACCTTGCCCCACGCAGACCCTCAGTTGTGTTCATTTACATAGATGGACCTGAAATACTGTGACTTGAAGGCAGCTAACCCTCTCTGAGCCTGTTTTCCCTTGAACATGAGTTGGCTGCACTGATACCAGGATAAAAAACGTGAAGTTCAGGTCAGGTGACCTCTTTCCCCAATACACTGTCACATATAACTGCTGTGTTGTCATGAACTGTCAAGGATAAAAGAATTTTTCTGTGTCCTTGGAAATATCTCAGAATCAGTCATCACTCCCTCATCTCTGAAAGAGGTCTAGTCTTTCCTTCCCTTTGGTCTACATAAAGATATTTTGTGTTAGGGCCAGGGAGATAGCTCAACAGATATTTTGTGTTGTTTCATATTTGTTGATATTGCAATCAGTTGCATGAAGCTAAGATCTAAGAGCAACCCTAAGCTGGTGGACAGTGCTAGGTTCCACCTCAGAGTGAAGTCGGAATGAGCTGTTTCTATTGATGTGCAGCAGTGGTGTCATACCGATGGAAAAAGGCACAAAAGCATCACTCTTCCTAAACTGCCCCTTCTCATCCAGGAAATGTTGGGGGTTGAAATCACCAGGGTTGGAGAAGAACTTGGTGTCTCTCAGCACAGATCCCAGCATAGGGAACACTTCAGTGCCCTGTCAAGAAGGACAGATAGAAATTACATAAAATGAAGCAAAGGATAAAGGTTCTTAAAGCTCTAAGAATTTACATGGAGAATAGGAGTGCTCCAGAGAAAGAGAATCAATAGATACAAAAAGTGGGGTCTTCTGAGACAGGAAATATGTGCAGACAAGGTATCATGTTTTAGGGAAGGGAAGTCTGAGAAAGGCGTGGCAGGAGACTGGGGATGTGCATCTCATGTCTGAAGGAAGGAGGTTGGAACAACCTCAAGTTTTGAGTTGCCCAAGGAAGAAAGTATGTAATACTTGGTGTTCACCTCTCCCGAGACAGTCTGACCTTGTGAAAAGAGTCGTGTCTCCAAGGAACTAGTTCTAGGGGGAAAAGCTTTTATGTCTTTGGAGACAGGTAGTATGTGGGACATGGTGACCAGATCCCTGTCAGGGAAAATCAGAGAGAAACACAGGAAGCAGAAGTCTCTAAATGTACAATGAGAGGGTATATAAATACGGCAGGATTGTATAAGAAGCCTGAAGAGTCTTGGTTTGGTTTTCACTTGGCCACTGTGGGGAAAGATGGAGGAACAGTAATAACTGAGCATGGTACAGCCAGGTACCAACTCCCATTCCAGCCAGTCAGGATTGGAGAGGCAGGCCTCAGAGAGCCAGCGGTCATTACCGAAGGCATCATGCAGAAAAATAAATAAATATCGACAAAAAAGAAGTCAAGAGAGATTCTGAATAAAGTAAAGGACAGCAGCTGCCACTGGGGTCCCAGAGAGAGTGTTGGAGGTTGGCACCTTAGGAATGAGGAAGTCCCGAAATTTGGTGTCTTTTGTGACCCTGCGTGCCAGGCCCATGGGGATGACATCTCCAAATCTTTGAATCTCATGGATCACCGCATCTGTGTAGGGCATCTTGACCCGGTCTTCAATCTTGGGCTGTCGGTTCCTGCCAATCACTCGATCAATCTCCTCATGCACCTTGGCTGTAGGAGAGGTAAAAATATTTATGTAGTTAGTGGCTTCACAGCAGGGATTCTGGAGCAAATATGTTAAACTGAACTCGTGCATGTATCTGTGTGTGAGATAGATGTTCACTACAGGAAACAGATTGACCATAAATATTTCTGGATTTATTCATTTTAACCTGGTCGTAGTAGATAGGTAGGGGAGTCTGAAAGAGTTAGACCTTGTTCTACTGAGGCAGGCAATGGGATATCTGTGGTGAAAAGCCGCCATTTATAACCAGTTGAGGTCAGAAACACACAAACAACTCCTGAGACTGGACTGCAGCCTCTCAGCCTAATAGCTCCTGCCTGTGCACAGCAGCGTGTGTGTTTGAAGGCCCAGGGAAATGGGAAAGACGGGACCTCAAGGGATCCTAGAGAGCCGGAGTCCTTATTTCCCTGATCCATGCATCCTTACCCTCCACCTCTGGGTGCTTCAGGAGCAGCAGCAAAGCATAGCGCAGGGTCGTGCTGACTGTCTCTGTGCCCGCAATGAAGAGGTTTAGCGTAGTCATCACCAGGTTCTTCATAAAGAACTCTGAGTTGTGGTTATTTTCTTCCTAAAATGAAAAGGTGTTTTACACTGTGCCCATCTGTCACCTATTTTCAGAATGGTAGAGGAGTTTTTGCTTTGGAGCCACCCATTTTAGGTCAAGACCTAAGGTGGCAAGAAGGTCCCTAGATCTACTATCTTCTGTAGATTCCAAGGGTTAATACACTTCTCTGGCTCCGCCCCAAATCTTTTCCTTTGATTCATTGCCTGGCTGACTATGCACCCCGTATTAACTTTGTTTCCACTCTTTAAATGGTAACAATATGTAGAAAAAGAGTTATACAGACTCCACCAGCCATGGAGTCAGATGACAGGTCAGCACTGGACTAGTGCCCTCTGCTTACTTACTGTCATACCCGAGGAAAGCTACATAGACTCTTAATTTGAAATTCCACACTTGCAATATAGAATACATATATTATATTATAGAGACAGGAATAGATGATATAAATATAGATGATATAGGTAGATACAGATAACATAGATATAGATATATAGATAACTGTAGGTGATATAGACATAAATAAAATAGGAGCATAGGCAGATTGAATATGAGAGAGGCAGAGGTTGGACAGAGCTGAAACTGACCACCTTCTTTTGTCTATAGACATTATGTAGCCACCACCATAAGTTCCTTGTGCATCAGAGTCCCCCATATATAAAATTAAGGCTTGTACTAAAGAGCCTTACCAGCTGCATCCTGCCATGATTTCCACCCCTAAGAAAAGCCTCTCTTCCTATAATTGCCTCGCAGTTCATGACATTGAGCCCCTCTTCCCATAAAAGGACAGTTGTGGGTGTTAGGCAGGTTAATACAGTCACATACTTATAACAGTTGTTGGCGCATGGCAGTACTTCTACAGTGAATGCATGTCCATCACTTACCCTGCCTGTTCATAAGGAAAGAGCAATCATGGGGAGGGTGAGAATTATTATGACCCAGGCCACAGGGAATGGGACTCAGTTTCCTCCACCAGCCTGATTCTCTCTGATTGGTTTTAGGCCTCCCCCCGGCTGCTGAGGGTACCTCCTGCATGCGAATGAGAAAGGAATCAATGAAGTTCCTCGGGGCATTGGGGTCCAGCGTGCTCCAATTCTGCTCCACCTTCTTAATGATAAAGTGTTTCAGCCCCGTCAGGTTCTTAAAGGCATCCTGATGTGGTCCAGGCAGGTACTTCATCACAGAAGTGAAGAATTCTAAGAGCTTTGGGTTGAGGAAAGAATATGATGGAAGAATACCACTCACTGTTTCAAAGAACCTGGTCTTCAGTGGGGTTTGCATGGAAAATGCATGCGAGTTTCATCTGCCTTATGTGTACAGGCTATTATCCAAGAATTCTGGTGAGATGAACTGTGGTCCTACCCAACTTTCAGATTTTCAAGAGATGGTGGATAGGAATACAAAGCTAGGCTTTCTAATATTAGAGTGGGACTGAGGAGAAGACATGTAATTATCAAGCTATTCAAGTGGTATGCCCTGTTGGAATATCTACCTAGCTAAGTAAACATCTTGCAGGAGTACTGGAGACAACTATCCAGATACCTGTGGGATTTCTATTGGAGATTTCTGGACACATGTTCAAGTGTGGAACTGGCTGGTTTTAGGGTGTTAAAGTGGGAGATAAATTTCCTCTGTGATGCACAATGGCACCTTGTAAGGTGTTTTGAGGGGAGGACACATACATATTTGGGTGATTGACATCAGTCTGTCTAGATATTTATATGATTCGTGTACTAATGGGAGTACCTGTGAAATATTCATGCATTCAAGTGTGTTAAGGTGGGGGGGGGGGGTTGACTAGGTATTCCATGGGAGCTGTGTACAGAAAGCTGCATAGGGGACAAAGGTTGAATTGGGTTGAATTTCAGGTGTTAGGTATTCAGGAGGGACTGTAACCGTCATTTTCTATTTCCTTTCTTTTCTTTTTTTTTTTTTTCGGTCTTTTTCAGATAGGGTCTTGCTATGCAGTTCAGGCTGGCCTTGAGCTCACTTTTGTAGCCCAGGCTGGTCTCAAACTCACACCAATCCTCCAGCCTCAGCCTCCCGAGTGCTGGGATTACAGGCGTGAGCCACCACGCCCGGCTTACAGTCATTTTCTAGGTGCTAAAATCATTAAGAAAGATCTTAAGAGGAATCCCTAAAGGAACTAATGAGAAGGCACTGATCTTGTCTTCAGTATCATTTTTTGGACCTTTTTTTAATTTTTCAGCTGCCCTGGAAACTGTACTGAGCACTTCTTTTGGGATTGGAGCACTTTTTCAGCAGTTCAACAGTATGGGCTATTTTTTCAGGTAGTCATTTCTGAATACTGACTAGAGTGTGAAGCACTGGTGGCCATGTGAGGGTGCAGTTGACAGCTAGTGGTCATGGAGGGACCCAGGCTAAAAAGCACTACCTGCCCATTCGAAGTAGCTGTGAACTGGAAGCTTTGTAACATCATGCCCAAAAGTGAGAGAAACTCTTTGTCTTCATAGTCAAAACGGTACCCAAAGACAATGGAGCAAATGACATTGGCGATTGCTTGGCTGATGTAGAAGGTGGGATCTATGAAAGTACCTGAAAGTCATAAAAAGATTGTGATCAGAAATAATGGCATTCAGTTGGATGGACCAATGTCATCTGAGAGCTTCAGCAGTGCTCCCCAGTGATGAGTCATCTTCCGGCACTAAACATTTGGCTGAAAACTGGGCCTATTTCTGCAAGTCTCTTTCTCGGATGTTTTTCATTCCCTCAGTGCACACCAAGTGGCCCCTACTCACCACCTGTGCTCCGTAATGTTTCCACAATAAAGCCTGCCTCTTCCTGGATGCGTTCCTCAATTCCACGCTTGCCCACGCCAAAGTCTCGCAGGGTTGAGATGGAGAAGCGTCTGAGTTGTTTGGAGCGCTCCCCGTTGCTGAACACTACCCCTGTAGATGTGATCACAGAGGTGTAGAGAGGGGACGCAGAGAGGACAGGTCACAGGCCACCCCAAGGGAGCCATTAGCGACTTGAGCTGTTTCACGGAAAATGACATATTGGATAAAAGATGACCACAGGGAGTGTGAGAAAAGATATACCAGAAGAAATTGGGAGATTTTTCAAGCTCAGAAAGATGCAGGAAGTGTGTTCATGTTTAATTGTTTGATCAGTCTTATATACCTATATCTATTAATCTGAACCGATCCAATGATGAAAATATGTAATATAACCATTGTTAAATTTAAAATAAATCAATAGGGGGACCTGCGGACCGACGCTGCTGCAGCGGCTGCGCCAAGATCCGAGCCAGGGCAGCGGGCCAGGGACCCCCGGGGCCCCCGTACTCCCCGTCGCACAGGTTGCCCACTCCGGTCCAGCGCGTCCTCGGTTCCTGTGCTCCAGGCCGCGCTCACCCTCGGTTTCCCGAGAGACGCAGACAGCTGCACACCGAGACCGCTGCTCAGGGGCCGAGGGATAGGCTCAGCTGCACAGCCCCTCCCAGATTCCAGGAGCACGTGACACACAAAAAACCGGGGGATGAAACAGCCTGCGAGCCTGGCGAACTTAACCACATTATAGCTAACAACACTATGCAAGCGGAAGAACCGTCAACATCTCCTGAAAAAATGTGGTCCAAAGATGACAGTTGTGAACAGAAAAGCTCACTGGAGCATGCTCAGAAAGCTGCAGGGCTTCGAGCTTCCATCCAGGAGAATGTGGAGGTGATAGAACCGAAGAAGCTCTTCCGTGACAGACACTTCACTGGCAGCCACAAAAGCACAGTTAACAGAAGTTCACGAGGCATCTGTAGGCTTTGCTCCAGAAGGTACTTAAGAAGGAACTTTAGCCTACAGCCCCACCACCCTGAGCACTCCTGCTTTCACCTGAATCTGCTTTTTAGTAACTAGAGTATTCAAACCCAAATCCATATTCATCTCTAAACAACACACCAAAATTTAGCAAACTAAATCACTGATCATGTCATACAGTTAATATTAAGTTTATCAATACCAATGCTGATACAAAAGACATATATTGTGCTGTTTTCATTAAAATTGAAATATGAAATCCAAAATAAATAAATAAACTGGAAAAAAAAGAAATATGCAGGAAGCATAAACATCGGAAGACACACCTGAGAGAAGGAAAATATGAGATAAACATAATGAGGAACAACGTATATAGCACAAATGCAAGAAATCAAGCCAGGCGGGAATAAAGAAGACTAGATGGAGAAGATACGGGATGATTGATTTCTGCAGGTAAACGTAAAAATTAAGAAAGAATCTTCACTAAGCTGCAGAACAGAGAAGTCACAAGAGCAAAACATACTTTTCAAAGAGGAGCCACAGTTGGGAGGAGATGAATCCAGGGGTGCTGGAAGTAGACATTGTGTGAGATTCTGTGCAGGGAGGAAGAAGGGAGGCAAAGGGACGGAGAACAAGGCATGGAAAAGCACAGAAGCTGAATTTGACAAAAAGACCAAATAAAGTAGAGGAGATCGTTCCAACCATGTGACTGAAGGAGTTCTACTACAAGAGTAGATCTAGTGAAGGGACAGAACACTTGGTGAAAATGAAGAAGGACACAAGCGTAGACACAGAGGGAGAGAGAGGTGAGCACAGGAAACTCCAACACAGGCAGAGAAAGACAGAGAGCATAAAAAATGAAATCACAGAACATAACTGGTGTTGACCAAAGACCAGATGGAAGACTTTCGACAAACTTGAAAGGGCGCATCAGCTAGGAAGGCAGGGGAAACTGCACCGACTGGCTCTACCTACTCCAAAGTCTCCACAGTTGAGATGCCTCACCATGGTTCTCGAAGATCCATCCGAAGGTGGCCTGTTCCCCTCGCCCACTGAAATCCTCAGCCTGGTCCAGAAGAGCCTCCTTCACAGCATCATATCCACATAGAACCACAACCCGCCGAGTGCCCAGGTAAATGGTGAACACAGGACCATAGCTCTTGCTGATCTGATAATAGTGAGAGCCATTACAAGAGTCACTCTCAGAATTGGTACATTAGTCATCAGGAAGGGGCTGGAGTAAACTTTTCTCAGGATTCACAGTCAAGAGGAAGAACATTACAAGATCTCTTTTTCTCCAGCTGGGGGCTCCTGAACATTCACAATGCTTCATTCCAAAACTATGGGCCTCCTTGTCAATCCCCTCAAAATGCCTCAGAAAAAGCATGCAGCTACTGCAGCCCCATGCCTGCTGCATTCCACCCATCCCCTGTCTGTGCACCTTCATAATGGAGTTGCATATCTGTTCTGTATCCAGCTGCAGGTAGTTCCCAAAGAATGGCAGCGGGGTTGGTCCAGGAGGCAGCTTTCTAAACGTCTTTCTCTGCTGCCAAATGGACATCAGAACCATTACACTCAGGCAGGCCATGACAGCCAGCAGAAGCAGCCCTGAGACCAGCATAGTGGAAGCGAATCTGAGAGTCAGATGATAGTGGCTGGAAAGGTTTGCCTTTATATTTTCTGGGAGAGAATAGTGGCCTTTGGTCCTGATTATATAATTAGATCTTTCTCAACCCGTCTCCACTCAGTGTGCACTCTGCCCATGTTGCCACAGAAACAAGTGAGGAGGAGGGTGATGTCGTGGATATGTCACTCACAGTGTCCTTAGGTCTAAACTTGTAGTGTATCTGGCACAAATAACATGGGGCTGAAAATGGAAGGCAGGAGGGAAGTGAGCAACAGAATTTAGGATCTGGAACATTTGCCTACAGTAATATTTGAGATGTGTGCTTGGAGTCCCAAACTGAAATGGCAATTCAATATGTGGATGTTGGGATGAAGGTCAGAATATCAAGTCCTGTATTTCATGGGACTGGGAGGGGATCATGAATATGTAGTTTGGGAGTCCTTTGGAGGATAGAAGTAGGGTTAAACTAATCATTATGAGAGATTCTGGGGTTGCGCATTGGAGAATTTTTGGAATGAGGGCTCAAAGCTCTGCATGTCCTGTTCTTGGAGGAGAAAGTGTGTATTTCATATAGTCTACCAGATTATAGGAAGTTGGAGTCAGTATCTGAGTTTACCCTCTTAATTTTCATCTAGTGCTGTCTTCTTCGTGCCCACTACCCCAATGGTTTCTCATAGGCAGTCGAGGATTGGAAGCATGGACTGATAAACCCATACTGCCTGTGTATGTCTAGTAATATTTTGGCATGCCTGAGTCACATTTCAGTGGAACTTATGGAGAAAAGTCGTGTAGGTCTCTAGTTGGCAAGGGGCTGTCAAGGTCTTCTGCATTAGCAATGACAAAAGTAAATAGGGTAGAAAAGTTCAACCTTCCTAAAGGTTGTACTTAGAAAAAGGACCACAGTGTTCTTCAGATTCTCAGAGAAGTTTAGCAGATTCATTGAATCATTTCTAGTACGAGTGCCATTGGTAGGATGAATGCCTCTTGTCTTAGTGACTTTTCTCATTACTGAAACAAAGCAATTGGGACTCCAGTTTAATGGAGAAGAAGTCTATTTGGCTCACAGTTTCTGGATATTTCAGTGCCTGTGTGACTGGCTTGAGGGTAGAGCGTCAGGGTAGCAGGGCCTTCACAGAGTATACACAGTGCACAGGAGGAGGAAAGCAGCCAAGGCAGCATGCAGCAAGCAACAAGTGACCACAGCAGCGCTCGTTATGTTCCTTCTACTCTAATCAGGCTCTTAGGACGGCTAGAATGTAGTGGATTTATGTTTTCCTTCTCTGGACAATAACAAATTAACCAGTAAAGTAATTTAGTGGTAACACACCCTTGATTTTTGCCTCATACTCTTAATCCCAGAAGTACACACTGTAGACCCACACACCTCTGATTAGCCCCATTTATGAACACATGAAACTGTTGGGAATAATTTAGACATGGGCCCTAATATTTCCCAGGTTACACATACGTGTGTGGAGGACGCAACAGAGTGTGCCAGTAGGTGTATAAGTGAGAGGCTGTTAAGGCCAAGGCCTGCAACTCCTGTCTCTCCTACTCTGCATTCTCACATTCCCTTTTTGTGAGCTTCCTTCCCATCATTAGGTGAAGGGAGATATTGGCAAGGGAAAGTCACAATGAGGGTATGAGGTTTCCTTTAGGGTCAACTCCTGGTTTGTTGAGAACTAATGTGAATAGGTAAATGAACCTTCGACATGAGAGATTCTGGTGAACTCAAATCTTAGTATCAGAAAAGGACTGTGGTATGGGAGGCAGGATTCAGTATCAGACACTGGTGTCTTGAGATTTACCTCAACTCATCGAGACAAAGCCCAAATGGAATGCCTGGAATCTTTGGTGGCTAGATGAGTGGCCCTCCTGCCCTTCCCTCCTAAGATTTCTTTTTAGTAATGACACAGTTACATTTTGATGGGGTTTTTTGTTCTCCAGGAGCTTAAATCTATGTGTATATGGTATTCAAATCTTTGTAGTGATGAGGTTGGTTCATCATTAGCCATGTTGGAGTCACCCAAGTAGTAATTCGAAGAGCTAGGACTTGATCTCTTTTCACCTCTCTTCATTTCCTGTTTTGCTCTACCCTTGATGCCACAGGAGGATCAAGCTTATAAGCAGGTTTTTTGTGAGATCAGATTTGTCATTGGCTGTAGATTTGCTTTGGGATTAAATCAGAAATCAGTTTCTGGTAGGGCCAAGGAGGAGGTGGCATCAGATTAGAATTTATATTACCTCCATGTGAGGGCCAGTATTTGAAAAGGGTTGCAACTGTTATGATTTTCATGTACATGTCTCCCCAAAGTCTCATTCAGTCATGGGGAAAGGATTCCAGAGTTTATTATTGTTTCATGGTCAAATTCAGGGATGAATGGTATGAATGCTACACCCACCCTTGGAAAAGTAGCCTGTACGCAATGTAACGGGCCCAAAGAAGCATGTCTCTCCCTCCTCTCTTGTTGTTTTTGATATATTCTACCACAACGAATGGTTGCTGCTGTACCAAATCCCTTGCCTTACAACAGGCCCATGTGGGCTGAAACCTCTACAAACTGTAAGCTAATTATGTCAATGTGAAGATTCCCCAAAAAAACTAGGATTAGAAGTACAGTTCAGCCCAGCTATTGCCCTGCTGGCTATTTTTCCAGAAGAACTGAAGTCATCGTACCACAGCTACACATATGCACCATATTTATAGCAGCACAATTTGTCCTAGCTAAATCTTGGAAACAGCCCAAACGCCAACCAATTGAGGAATAGATTTTTAAAAGATATGGTATTTTAACAGAATGGAGTGTTACGCAGCTAAAAAAAAAAAAATGATAAACTCAAGGCTTTTATAGGTAAATGGGTACAACTAGAGGCCATAGTCATAAGTGAAATAAATCATACTCACATATGCAAACATCATATTGTCTCGCAGTGTAAGAACCTGAAAAAGTAAATAGAATGTGAAAGGTACTATAGTTATTGTCAAAGGGAAAGATTCTGCTTAAAGGGAAACAACTGGGATCAGGAAGTAAAAGAGCAGAGAGAGTGAGACAGAGAAAAAGAGAGACAAAGACAGAGACCGAGGGAAGGAAACATGATATATTTATGTATACATACAGGAAATCTTAGAAAATTTTACTGCTGATTTCTACTGGCATGTTGAAAGGAGAAGCTAATGCTTAAACTATTCTCTCCTTTTTAATTTTCATGACTTTTTGACTATTTTGTATGTTTTTTTAAGATTTTTTTTCTATTTGTTTATTTATTTATTTATTTATTTATTTATTTATTTATTGTTTCAGAACTTTTGCTTGTTTGTTTTTTTGTTTTTATGGCCGGCTCAGCTTGCCCTGAGGGCAGGGCTGGCGCAGCATGTGGTACCAGGGATCGAACCGTGGTCCCTACAGCCGCCTAAGCTTTCTTAAGCAGGCACTTTAGACCACTAAGCCATCCTGCTGGGCCCCTATTTTGTAGGTTTATATCTAGCAATCTGAACAATTAATTTGAAGACGATATGAAATATCACAACCATACTTGAACTCTTACTGTGTTGTTTAGTGAAATTCTGTATTGTTTCTAATGTGGTTTTGTTTTTACTATTTTTATTCTCTTTGAAAGATAAAATAGATATGCAGCTATGGTGATGGCATTTCTATAGTCCATATGGGACTAGGAATTGTAGGACAGTTCAGGCTGGCTTGAAATTTGCACCTCTCTTACCTCAACCTCTAGTGTGCTGAGCTCCAAGAGTGTACCACCATGCTTGGCTTATACCAGGGTTTGCTTTTTGTCCGTTTGTTTGTTGTTTGTTGGGCACTTCTCTGTCTTTTTGGGTTTTTTTCCTTTTGTTTTCTGTGTATCCTTCCTTAACTTTGGGCATTGGGTATTTTGTCACTGCAATGAGGCAAAGTAACTCAGACAGGCACTGCTTTTGATACCAAGAGAATGTTAGTGCCGTACCAAGAAAGTTCTGAAGACACACCCTATTTACAGTTGTGTTCAACTTTAGAAGGACATAAAACTAGCATCATAGAGAGTCCAAGACTAGTCTTATAAAATTCTTGTATGATTTTAAAAAGAATTGATATCTCACATGGATGGTTAAAGACTGGTCTCAGCACATCTAAGCAGGACCAAGGTGAGCTATAGGGATGTTTTGATGGTAGGAATACTGAGTTGGACTCTGATTCTATACCTCTAACCTGTAGCATTGAAAATGGGCAATGTTATCATTTCTAGTACTGACCTCTTTTTGCGAATATCTAGGACTTCTAGACTCTGGCTTCTGTGAAATGAGACCAAGGGCACTGTGGGTTGAAAGATCTTGTTTGCTGATTTTGGAGGTCAATGAAGTGACAGCTGAATTAACACATGTGTGGCAGTTGTTAATCTTTTAGTCAGCATGATTTTGCAGACTCCTATTCCTACTCCTGTAATGCAGAGATCAATGATTTCCTACAGGTTCTCTAAAGCTCAGAGAGGGGTGTTTATTTACCCGTGTGTTACACAAATGAATGAAAGATGCTTGGACTATGACCAAGCCAAATGATTCAAGAATTATTTTTACTAGACATGATGAGTAATCGTGAAATAACTGTTTTAAATGAAAGCCACAAGGTGAAGAGGAATTACATTTTGACATTTCAGTGTTTCAACACTCAGCCATATTAAAACATTAGGGAATTACCCTGCAAAACCACATCTACTCATGCTCCACTTTAAATATTTGCAACCTTACTTCCTTATATTTCACCTATTGCAAAAGAAAAAATAGCACAATTGAATACAAAAAAAGTATTGATGAGAATATCATCAAAACCAGCATGGCACCCACACCAATATAGACACATAGCCCAGTGGAACACAGCCTCTGCATTCATAAGCACAGGAAAGAGCTTCCTGAATAGGTCTAAAGACACCAAAAATAACAGTAAGTATCAACAAATTCTGCAGAGTGAGGACAACTAATAGAGCTATTTATGACACTACCCCTTCTTGACTTCATCTGTGGCTATACTATCTGCTGTCAACCACTCTAGCACAGTGATTACCTGGCATGGTGCCACCCCACCAATGACTCAGCTAGGATGAATGCAAGACCTCATCCCAGATCCCCTTTCCTCTTTCTCAAGCAGAAAGGCACCTGGCAAGGCCTAGGACATCAGCAGTACGTATTTTCTCCTCTTCTGGACATGCTATTTGTCCCGGGTTAGACCAAATACTAGCTCACAAACTAAGGCTCTGTAATGGTTTGTATCTAAGTGTCTCCCTCATGCACTCTTGGGGCAGATTTCTAGAGGTTGTGATTATTTCGTGATCCAATGCTGGGATTAACGGTGTGAGCACTACACCCGCCCTGGAACAGAAAGCTGTATGAAGTATAAAAAAGGGAGAGAGGCTTGCCTCTGATGCTACTAGACTGCTTCTGCTCTTGCCTTTTTGCTGTTGTTCTTTGCTGTTTTCTGCTTCCACAAACTGTTGCCCTCTTCCCTGTGCCACCTTGCCTTGGAGCCAGCCATGTAAGGACTGAAACCTCCACTAACTGTGAACTAAGTAGACCTTTCCTTCATTGAATTAGAGTGTCAGGTATTTTGTAGCAACAGTGAGAGACGAGTAACTGAGACAGGTTCTATACATTTTATTCATAACATATGACATTTTGTCTTGCAATAATGGAATGAAACTACAAATCAACTTCTCTACAGTAAGGAAATTGCAAAATTTATAAGTATGCGGAAATTTTAAAAGATACAATCTAATCCAGGCATAATGATCCATGCCTTTCAACTGAAGACCATACTCTTAAGAGAAATAAATCACACCTGCATGTGCAAACATTGTATTGTCTTCTTAGTATGAGAACGTGAAAGAGAAAATAAAATCTGAAGGGTACAATACATACTCAGAAAAGGGAATGAACGTCTTCAAAAGGAATTATTGAGTTGAGGAGAAGGATAGAAGAGGGAGTGGAGGAAAGATATATATTTTTCTTCAAGGGCAGGTAAAAGTTAAATTTGTGACAACATTGATCAAATACTAATTATATGTATATGCTTAGATTTGTTAAGTAATTCTTTAAAAGATTTTAAAGAATAGAAATAATTTTAAAACAACAGAATTAAGACAGAATTTCACTAAACAAGATAATAGGAAGTCAGCAATAGTTGTTTATTATATATTGTTGTCTTTAAATTAGTTGCTCAGATAAAACCACATGGGTCAAACAACTATGACTGAAAGGAGAAGGCCTGATAGAAATTATAAGATATAAAACAAAACTGAAGCATAAGATGCTTACAGAATGTAGCAGAAAATTTCCTTTAAGCAGGGAAAACATTACCTAGGAAACAAGTAAGACAAAAGTGAGAAGCATCAAGCAAATATATTTTTAAAAATTAATATCATATATTGCCTTAGTGCATGTTTGTGATACATAATACTGGTATACACCATCATGAAATGTTACATTTATATATCCAATTTTTACTCTTGTTTTCCCTGGTTTTCTCCTCTTTTCCTTCCCATGTTTACATCATTTGCTTTTATTTTGCTTTTATTATTGATATATTTTGGTTTTTCATTTTTAAAGATAATACAAAATTTTATTAAAAACAAAAATTAAAAATGATACAGAATTTCACTAAACAAAATAATATGAATTTGATGATACTTTTTTGTATTACAATGCTGTTTTCAGATTAGTTGTTCAGATTACCAGGTATATACATGCAAAACTGCAAAAAGAAAAAAGTTATTAAAAAAGAGAAAACAAAAAATGAAAACAAAGACAGAAATTTAAGGATTAATTGTTCCTTTCTATAGAGCAGCAAGACGCCACAGTAAAATTATCCAAACTCAACTGCTTACATATATAGATATACTTCTTTCCCCAACTCTTCTTCATGTCTTTCTCCTCATCTGAGTAATTCCTTACTTTTCAACAGGTTCAGTCCCTTTTCATAGTATCTACTGTACCCTTCAGATTCTGTTCGCTCTTTCAGGTTCTTATACTAAGGAGACAATACAATGTTTGCACACGTGGTTCAGATTTATTTCACTTAAGAGTTTGGTTCTAGTTGCATCCTTTTATTGGTAAAATCTTCAAGTTTATCCTTTTTCATAGATGAATGATAGTCCATTGCATAAAAATACCACATTTTCAAGTATTCCTCAGTTGATGGGCATTTACATTGTTTCCAATATTTACCTATGACACATTGTGCTGCTGTAAACATGGATACATATAAATCCCTAAGGTATGAAAATTTCAATTCCTCTGCAAAAATGGCTGGAAGGAAATAGCTGGCTTGAATGAGATCTGCAGTCCTAGATTTTGGAGGAATCTTCATTCTGATTTCCATAGTGGTTGTACCAGTCAGCACTTCCACCAATACTGGACAAGGATTCCATTTCCCCACAATTCCTTCAGCATTTGTTCTTGGTTGAATCCTAGATAATAGCAATTTTTCCTGAGATGAGATAGAACATCAGTGCTGCTTTAATTTGCATTTCTCAAATGACCAATGATGTTAAACATTTTTCATATATTTATTTCCTATTTATGTTTCTTGATATAAGAGGTTTATATTCATCTCAGCTGACCATTTTTGGATTGGCTGTTTGAATTTTTTTAATTTAATATTTTTATTGTTTAAATTTAACAATGGTTATATTACATATTTTCATCACCAGATCAGTTTAGATTAATACATATAGGTATATAAGATTGATCAAACAA
>PVJA010039849.1:0-18941 GCA_004027025.1 Myocastor coypus | reverse complement strand
GGCCCGGCGGGATGGCTCAGTGGTCTAAAGCGCCTGCTTGGGATAGCTTGGGCGGCTTCAGGGACCATGGTTCGATTCCCCGGCACCACATGCTGCGCCAGCCCTGCCCTCGGGTGGGCTGAGCCGGCCATAAAAATGAGTAAATAAACAAATAAAGGTTCTGAAACAAGAAAAAAATAAATAAAATTTAAAAAAAAAAAAAAAAAACACTCAATGGACACTAAGTGCTTCCAGCAGGCCAAGCACTGTCCTGAGTCCTTCATACTCGTGACCTCTCTGATCCTTCTGATGGCCTCAGAGGTGGGCCCACTGTCTTCTCCCTTTGAGGAGCTGATGCTTGGCTCCAGCAGGCTTCCTAAGCATGGCTTGGACCCCACTGACTCAGCTGCTCACCAGGCCAGCCTCCTATGGCTGGGTCCCCAGACACACTGCCTGACATCCTGTGGCACAGACTACTCCAAAAAGGCCTGGTCACCCATGATGCCAACTGCTCACTTCCACCCAGGGTGGGCTCTGGGTTCTGGCTTCTCTGGCCTGGGCTGAGTGCCCAGAACAGAACAGGCAGCCCTGGCTGGATGGGTTTCGCTGGCTCTGGCCATGGGGACAGGAGGCGGCGGCAGCCCAGCTGGGCCCTGGCCGTAATGAGGCCTCATTAGTGGGATCCAGCTGCTCCAGCCCCACTTAGAGGTGGACCCCCCAGTTCCAGCTACTGACTTTTCTTAATAAGAGTGGGCAAACTTCCAGAAGGCCAGAGTCTAGGGGCTTTGTTGTCCCCTGTGGCTCAGGTGGTAGGATCCTTCTGAGCTAGAGCCAAGTCGTGCTGGGGACAGGGGAGGGTTGGGGAGGAGGCAGATGGGATGGGGGCTGCAGGGCACAGCAGGTGGCCCAGGGGAAAGGCAGGACCCTAGGGCCAGAGAAGGTATGTGAGGGAGGTGGGCGTCTTCCCTGGACCTTAATGTTCTACTTCATGGGTGAAACGCATCTGCACAGTTAGGACCCGCACGGGCTCCTGCCTAGGCTGCTCTGGCCAGGAGACACGCCCTTGCACTGGTCATAAGTAAGCAGAATGTGTCTGCTATATGCCAGTCCCTGCACAGAGAGCGAACCTACTGTGCCAGACCTTGTGCTGGGACCTATATGAACAGAGTGCTCACTATGTGCACCCCTTCGAGGGCTAGAAGAACATGCACTATGTGCCAGGTGTTGAGGCTTGTGGGTTAGCTCAGTGGTTTAAGCACCTGTGCAGGCAATCCAGTCAGGCACAGGGGATGGTGGTTCAACCCGCAGACTTGCCCTAAGGGCAGCCTGAGCCAAGAAAAAAAATCATTCTCAACTATGTGCCACATGGATGCTAGGGAAGCACCCACTATGTGCCAGGTCCATGATAGGAAAGTGCACACTGTGTGCCGAGTCCAATGCTAAGAGAACTCTCACTGCATATCAGGCACATGCCAAATCCACCCTTGTGAGAGCTGGAGAGATAGCTCAGTAGAATAAACACCTGGCTGGAAAGTACAAGGTCGTGAGTTCCAGCCCCAGTACTGCAAAAAGAAAGACAGACAGACAAAGAAAGAAAGAAAGAAAGAAAAGGCATGCTTGTGGTGTGTCAGGTTCCACACTAGGTGAGTGCTCTGTGTATTCCAAATTTAGGGCCAGGGAAGGACCCAAGACATCCCATCCCAAGCTGGTACCATACTGGACCAATGCCCACTGGGTGGCAGGCTCTATACTAAATGAGTGCCCAATGTATGCCAAGTCTGTACCAGCTGAATAACTGCCACCTGCTGAGACTTGTACTGAGTACCCAGAGCCAACAGGTCCTTTACCAAGGGAGTGCCCAATTTGTGCCAAGCCCTGTGCTTGGTGACATCCCAATGTGTGCCAAGCCAGTACTAGTTGAGTACTTGCTACCAGCCAAGACTGACCTAAGTGAGCACCCACTGTATGCCAGGTCCTGAGACCAAAGGAATCCAAACCCTCAAGTCAAAGCCTAAAAGAACAGGGCAGGGCAAGACAGGGCAGGGCAAGTCCAGATGCCTACAGATGCTTCTGGGATTTAGGTGCTAGCGCACCCCAGGGCCTTGGTGCCAGAGTAGCTCTTCTCTTATTCATCATGAGGCAGAGGCAGCCAATATGTCCAGAGGCAAGAGAAGGGACTGAAGAAGTGCACTATGAAGAAGGACTCAGGAGCCCAGGCTGGCCACTTGGAGTCAGGGGATGTGTTGAAGCTGACCTGGGAGGAGCCCTCAAGCTCCTGCACTGGCTGACTTCCTCTAGCTCCTGTCCTTTGAGACAGAGGCAGCCCCATTCCACACGTGTTCAGAGGCCCTAGGCCTCCATGGAAGGACCACCCCACCCACCCCGGCTGCCCTCAAGCATCCCAGCTGCTCTCAGGCTTGGAGGTACCCTGGCCAGCTGGGTTCTTGCACAGCACTGTCCTAGGAGCTGCTGAGGCGTGAGGGAGGCAGCTGAGCTGGCCTGGCAGCAGCCATCTGGGCTGAGAGTCGGGGAGGGACACGTGCAGCAAGCATGTGGGCCTGGGCACGTGCTGGAAGTGGCTTGCTCCTCGGCAGGCACCTATGAGACCACCCAGCGGAAGTACCAAGGACAACCTAGAGCATCTGTTGACATTGAAGAGACCTCAGTGGCATATGCCGTTACACCCAAACCAGGGGCAAAGGGCCGCAGAAGCGAGAGTAGAGGGCAGCTCCCACCCCCACCTATCGGTGCAAAAACCAGACCAGGGAAGCCACAGAAAACCAGGAAGGGCCAGGTCACCACTTAGCATGCATTCCCCTCTTCATCCACTTCTGACCTACCATGGTATCCAAAGAAGGATCAGATTAGAGAGGAACTTCCTCAGCCCCTTGCCCTTAGAAAGACACAAGAATCCTGAAGTGCTAACTTAGTTCCTGCATTAGTGAGCAGAGATGGGGCTTGGCAGGGGCTTCTTGCCTGCTGCCCCTCAGAAGCTGTATCCTAGAAACAAGCTCTGAATGGAGGCAGTTCAGCGCCATACTGGGACCCAAGAATAGAGTAGCCCAAGGTCATCAGCAGAACTGAAAAGAGGCAAGAATAGAATCTCTGAGCAACCACTGGGGGTGCCCATGGGACAGATGCTCTGAGACGCAAATGCAGCCGTGGGCAGAAGCCAAAGGGCAGAGAGCACAGAGGAACGCAAGCCCCAGCTATCTTTAGGCACTCTCTGATGCTGGGAATGGGAGTCCCAGGGCGGTGCTGCCTTCCCCAGACAGGCCGGGCAGGCCAGGCAGGCGGGCTGGGACACTCCCTGCAGCAGGGATGTGTCCACGTGGGTCTCCATCTCCCCCGTCTGCCTGCCCCCACTCTTCCAGGATTGCTCCGCAGAACAGCAGCCATGAGGTGTTCAAAGGGCTGTTGGGTTTCACAGGGCCCAGAATCTCCATGGTAGGAAGGGCAGAGCCACATCCACTTCCTTCTCAGACCCATGCTAATTTTAAGACTTTTCAGGGAAAGTTGGGTCCTGTTTGAGTGCTAACAAAGGATCTGCTGCAGCCAGTGTTCAGGTCGTGAGATCTCCGTGTGTACCTATTTCTGTACTCCCCTACACATCAGGGTGGCCCAGGAACACTTTCAGCAAGTTGGTTTATCCAGACCTGTTCCCACTAGGAGGCGCCACTCCCCAGCAGGTCTGATGGACGGGGCCAGGGCCAGAAGATCTCTACCCATAAGAGAAGCACCCAGTGCCTTTCCTTTAAACTACTCCTCTGAGCCGGGTGTGGTGGCGCATGCCTGTAATCTCAGCACTCGGGAGGCTGAGGGAGGAGGATCGGTGTGAGTTCTAGACCAGCCTGGGCCACAAAAGTGAGCTCAAGGCCAGCCTGAACTGCACAGTGAGACCCTGTCTCAAAAAGACAAAAAAAAAAAAAGGGGGCCAGGGAGACAGCTCCGTGGCACAAGTGCCTGCCTGGCAAGTGCAAGGTTGTGAGTTTGAACCCTGGTCCCACAAAAAAAAAAAAAAAAAAAAAGCTACTCCTCTGGCTCAGGTTTGAGGAATCCCAGAAATCTCTGGTGGGAGACCCAGTGAGCTTAGGAGGGTTTACCAGAGCCCTGAGCCAATCAGCCCCTAACTGAAGGAGGAAAAATAGAAAGTATTGATGAGGGAGAGCTGCTGAGGGAGGGAGGGGTTGTGCTCAGCTCCCCCAGCCCCCTTGGCAGCTGCCCAGGTTCAATTGTCCCCACGGCAAGATCCCAAGAGAAAAAAAGAAGGGGCTGGGAAGATAGCTCAGGGGCACAAGTGCCTCTCTGGCAAGTGCAAGGTCCTGAGTTCGATCCCTGGTTACACACACACACACACACACACACACACACACACACACACACACACGAACAATTTGCCAAGAGAAAAAAGATAGCCACTGCCCTTAGGGTAGGATCTGTTGGTCCCCACACCATTAACAAGCTCCATCCATTAATGAGTTTTTCTCCCTCAAAAACCTCACCTGGACATTTGTCTTTGAAAGGCACCACTGCCTTTGCTGTGCCTTGAAACAGAGATAAGCGGCCGTAGCCAGGCTGGGGAGGGGGGGAGGGAGACTTTGTTGGAGGCCTCCGGAGAAGATGGAAACAAAAGGGTGTGCTGCTCTTTGGAACAAGAAGGAGCTTCAGAAGTAGAGAAAAACAAAACAAGGTCTAAAAACTCTTTGACTAGCACTTAATGAATGTGCCCTGTAGCATGGCACTGGTGGACCAAGGTGTGGTGAAGACGCAACCCTGTGGGTCCTAATGTCTTCCCAGCTGGACAAGCTGTGTTCTCTGCAGGGGATCTCTTGTGACTTCCTGACCATTGGCAGGCTTTTGCCAGGTCTGTGGGAGACCCTTCCCTGCTATGGATTTGCGCACAGCGCTAAGCAGCTAGGTGAGGGGCTGCCTGCCTGAGCCTGGTGTATCCCTGGCACTTAAGAGCCCTGCAGCGCTGATACCTGTCCCCAGCTATGCCCTCTTGCACAACAGGCTGCTAGTAGAAGGTCCCAGGGCGCAGTGTGTGCCGCACCCCTTCCTCCCTGCAGTCTGGTCCCCGTACTCACCAACATCCCTTTGGCACCTTTTCCTACCATGGTGGCAGTTGGTTGGGGGTTCTGGAGTCCCAGAACACACAGGCTCTGCTTCCAGCACCTTTCAGACCACAGACCTTAAGAGCTGTGGAGAGAACAGAGAGTGAGATGTGGCCATGCCGTGGGCAGCCCTGCACCACAAACTGCTGGCCCTCAAGTCCTTTCTGGTCCACCAGCCCCACCTGGCCTGCTCCCTCTGGATGACCCTTAGATTTGACCCCTTCCTAATTCTTTCTCAGCACTTCCCCTGCAACTCTTATTCTCCAGATTTCCTGTCCCAATCGGCAAGGGTCTATTTTTGACTCTACAGATGCCAATCCTATAGAAGATAAAAAATGAACACAGAACTGGGATGGGGTCCAAGTCCTTCCTCGTCTGTGTGAATGGCTGCAACTTTTCCCCAGGGGAAATGGGCTCGGATGAGCTCACTCCCCGAGCTCAGCCCAGGCCACCCGGTACCACTCTGCCTGGACCCAGGGGCTGTCCCTGTGTCCCTCACTTGGCACACTAGGTGCAGTCAAGCCTCCTTGCTCCCATTGTGGCTTCCACTGCTTTTCTGACACTTTTCCTCAGATGTACAAGGTGAAATTCACCAAATCCTGTAGCACTGAGCTTAAATGTCACCTGCTCTCTACAGGTAGCCCTCCTCATCCTCTCCCCGCCACAAGGAACTGCTCCCTCCCTTCTGGTTCACAGCACACTTTACCAGTGCCCTTATCATCTCTCATTACACTTGTTTGTTCTTTTTTTTTTTAGGAATTTTATTTTTTTTTCTTGTTTCAGAACCTTTGTTTTTTTTTTTTTTTTTTTTGAGACAGGGTCTCACTATGCAGTTCAGGCTGGCCTTGTGCTCACTTTTGTGGCCCAGGCTGGTCTCGAACTCACACCAATCCTCCTGCCTCAGCCTCCTGAGTGCTGGGATTACAGGCATGAGCCACCACGCCCGGCCTCAGAACCTTTGTTTGTTTATTCACTCATTTTTATGGCCGGCTCAGCCTGCCCCAAGGGCAGGGCTGGCGCAGCATGTGGTGCTGGGGATAGAACCACGGTCCCTGAAGCCGCCCAAGCTTTCCCAAGCAGGTGCTTTAAACCACTGAGCCATCCTGCTGGGCCCCAGCACTTGTTTGTTCTTAAGGCCATCGAGCATCAGGAGTTCCCTGTAGGCCTAGAGCTGGGCTTCCTCTGCCCTTCCGTACCCAACACCTAACCCAGCATTGCCCAGCAAAAAGACCTGGCTGAAGTGAAACCAGGAGAGGTAAGAGCCTTGGTCAAGTTAGAGTGGGATCTTGTAGGAGAAACCCCAGAGCCATGTGGGGCAGGTGAGCTGGAGAGAGGGTAGACATTGTAGGTTTCAGCTCAGATGTGATGGAAGGGAGTTAATCTCTGACAGGTCCTCAGGAGGGGCCTCTACCTTCAGAGAGACTTAAGAGACTCCTTGGAGAAAAATCTTGGGGCAGATGGATGAGGAAGCCCAACCTCCAAAGGCCTGATCCTAGAGAGGAGGTGGCTCTGTTTCTGAGGCCTCTGCTTCCAACCCAAGGGCATACTCCACTGGAAAGGCAACGTGAGATCACTCTACCTTACCCACTGCTACCCAGCGTGGCCTGCCCCACCCACAGTCACCCTATGCCCTAAGGGCTACCTCTCACCTATAGGAAGTCTCGGGAAGGCTGGAGGAGAGATAAGGACTTTGCCTATGAAAATAAACTCTTGACTTCCTTAGGCCCTTGTACTAGCCACTTGCTTTCCAGCAGGGCAGGGAGGGAAAGTGGCCTTAAGCCTTTCCATTTTGTCAGCAACCTGGTCTGGCCTCTGCTCAGTGCCTAAAGAGGTCTTGTTCATAGCTTTGGTCTTCTGGTGGCAGTTAGAAGAGAGGGCTGTATCTTTCAGAAGGGAATTACAACCAGGCTTGGTGGTGCATGCCGGCATTATTCCCAGTACTTTGGACTCGGGCAGGATGGCTGTGAGTTTGAGGCCAGTCTGGGCTACATAGTGATTGCAAGGCAACCTAAATCCTGTCTCAAAAACAGAAAAAGAGAGCAGGATCACACCACTGTCCTCTGTGCTCACGCCAGTCCCTCCCACCTATAAATTCCAGATCTGATTTTCCTAAAACTACCTCTCTTCAGCCAAGATGAACTAATGACAATAATGATAGTCACAGTAATAATGCAGATGGCATTTTGGGGGGAAGGGCTTGGTCTGCCCTGAAGGTGGGGCATGCGGTGCCAGGGATTGGACTGTGGTCCCCTGTGCCTGCCTAAGCTTGCCTAAGCAGATGCTTTAGACCACTGAGCTATCTCACTGGCCCAAGATGGCATTATTAAAGCCACTTTATCACTAAAAATTGTTGTGCCCTCTGGCCCACTGAGTAAACTGAGGGCACCCTATCCTTGCATTGTGGCTGCAGAGAGTTCTCAGCCCATGTTATCGAGGCTTCTCCTATAGCTTACAGTTGGAGGGATCAGCCCAGAGAGGCCACATGCCAGGCCTGTCAAAGCCTAGGTAAGATTTTCAGGTTGGGCATCTCTGACTGGGCAACTCATTTGCACTGAGGCAGTCACTAGGGTCTGTTCTGGGTCAGGTCCTGAGCATGGGCCACAGGTACAGTCCCTGTCCTCAGGTAGATTATAGACTGTCAAGAACAAGATTGCCTGGTGGCTGTGCCAGGAAAATTACATGTAAGGCTTTATTATTCCTCCTGTTAAATGGTCCCATCTATCCATTCAAAATACCAACTGAAGCTGGGGCCTTTACTTTACTCAGTGGTAGAGTATCTGTCTAGAATGCACAAGGCCCTGGGTTCAATCTCCAGCACCACAAAACCACACACACACACACACACACACACACACAAACATGAACCAGTTAAATGCCACACCTTCTTCTAGGTGTAACAGGTGCATAATATCCATGCCCCAGAGAGTCTCTATTCTTTCTTTCTTTCTTTCTTTCTTTCTTTCTTTCTTTCTTTCTCTTTTTCTTAGAGATGTTTCTAACCCATATATGAACTGCCATGGACAAATAGAGGTGGAGGAAGGTGGGCCTATGAAGACCTCAGGCCCTGGGACTTGGAAGACCTGGTTGGATTCTGGCTTTGCGACTCTCTAGATATATGCCTCTGAGCATTGCTTAACTTAAGTACCAATTTTCTCAATGTAGATAATGGGACCTATAATTCCCTCATAAATTCTGATGTTTCTGCCTAATTTTTGTCTCTACTACAAGTCTTCTACATTTTCCTCCTCTCCAATCCATTAATCTTCCAAAGCTCCAAAGCCCTGATTCTCCTCAATTGTTTTCCATAGCCAACCGGATATGACCTCAATTGCTTAGGAAGCATTTAAGGCCAGCCACAACTAGATTAATTTAGTCCACAAATATTTATTGCAGGTCTGCTCTGGGCCAGACCCGTGCTAGGCACCAAGAACTCAAAGGTCTCCACACTCCTGCAGCTGATAGGCTACAGGTAAAGACTATAACTGATGATTCAAACTAAATAATACAGACTGAGATAAAGGGTGAAGGAAGAAGGTCTTTCTATGAGACTCCACAGCAGGCTGAGAGTCAGGAAAGCTTTCCTGAGGAAGTGACATTTAAGGGTCAGATAAAGTTATTTAGGCAATTTGGCAAAAGCAGGGAAAGGAGGGAAAATGCAACAATATTCGGGAAGGCTCTGAGGCTGGAGCTCAGATCGCCAGGGAGGAAAATGAAAGCAGAGCGAGCGGAGCTTGCACCTGGGCATCTGGAATTTGGTTTTCATCCTGACGCAATAGTGGGAGGTGGTGAAGGCTTTTAAGTAGCGATCAACTTGGACAGTGTTGATTGCTGAAATGTGTGCTTTAAAAGGATCACTTTACATACAGCAGAAAGGACCAGAAGGAAATAAGTGTAGAAAGGAAATCCACTAGGACCAAGCAGGCCAGAGTGGATCAGGAAGGTGATGATGGACAAGGAAAGGTGTGCATAGATCTGAGAGAAATTTAGAGAAGAACTTGGTAGGACTTGCGGGTGAACTGGACCTGGGTGAACGGAGGGTCACTTTTCTGCTGGTGCAGTGAGAGGATGCTGGTGCCAATCCCAGGGACAAGGACACTGGTGATACTGCAGGTTTGGAGGGGCAGATGTTGGACCAGGTGGTTCTGAGCTGCTGTGAACCTCTGGAGGCAGATCTGGGAGCGTAGGCACAGGGTCCTCCATGTACAGTCTCACGGCTGGGATCTTTCCTTTCCCCTAAATGGCACTGCCAGGAGGCCTAATTTTAAGGGTCTCTCTGGGTCAAGCTTACTGGGGATGGAGGGTAACATCCTCTCCCCTACCCTCCAGGACCTGCTAGTTTGTAAGAAGATGCAGCAGGATGTAGTATTCAGTCTCACAACAGAAGGGACAGCAGATGTGATCAGGGAAGGTGAAGTCCTGTGACAGCCCTAGCCAGCTACCCCTGTGGGACCACTCCGTATCCACAGAGGACTCCTGTTCCATGGCGTTTCTCAGGAAGCACTGCCACCTGTATGCAGCTTGCCCGTCCAAAAGCCATTATCCTCAAAAGCCTTCCCCAGTCCTCCCAGGGCGGCCAACCCTCCTTCAGTACCCGGAAAGCCCGCGCGCAGTGATTAGCATGCTAGTCACAGGTACTGTCCCGGCATGTCTGCTTGTGTCCAAGTCTGGCTCCCTCACTAGCTGGACAGGTCATCTAGGACAGAGGTGAGACTCTTCTGTGTCCTCGAGCCGCACCGCCGCAGTCTCAGCGTGGGTCGAGTAAGGGGGCGTTTTCTCTGCGGTCCTCACAAACACTGGGCATGCTCAGTGCTTCCCTTTAGGTTTTAGAACTAATCCCCTCACCCACTACTCTCCACTCTCCCGTTGCCTCTTACTTTGAAGATCTTTCATCTTTTAGATTTGTCTGGCTCCTAGCCCAATAACCTTTATCTCCAAGTAGCTGTAACCTCAGGTTTATGTCATCTAAGAAATAAACCGAGCTTTGTACGGGAGCAGAGAGCGGGGCCGCGGCTCCTTTAAGAGTGATGGCCGAGGGCGTGGCCTGCAGGGAGCTGGCCTGGAAGAGGCGCAGTTCTTTTAAGTGGCCGCGGAGGCCCGGGCCGGCCAACAGGGGTGCGGTCACTTTCGAAGATGGGCGCCGCCCGGGACACCCTAGTTCCCTGAGGCGGGACGCATCCGCTTTAATTGGGGTGCAAGGTGGGGGGACGTTACATCAGTCACTACCACGTGGTGGGCTTTCCGCGGAGGAGGCAGCCCCGCTCCTGCCGTGGAAAACTACCGGGGTGCCTGGAGCCCGCCCCCGGCCCCGCCTCTAGCCGGCCAGGCCCCGCCCAGCCCTCAGGACGCGCCCCCCCGCCCCCCGCCACGGGCGCGGGCCGCAGCTGCTGGGTGCGGGGCGCCGGCTAGGGCAGGCGCCCCTGGGCTCTGGGCCCCCAGCCTCGTCTGTGGCTGCCCGGGGAGCTCGGAAGGGGGCCGCGGAGGGTGGGCGCTAAGTACCCAGGGGCGGGAGCCCCAGAGAACTCCCGGCCCGCAGCCCTTCCCAGACCCGCGGCCACGCAAGCTGTGGACAAAGGCGGACGGAGGGCGCTGGGTCCCTCCCCCAGCTCCCAGCCACGGCGGACGCGCGGGAACCCGCAGCCGGCGGGCGAGTGGGCGGGCAAATAGCAAGGCCAGCGGCTGGAGCGGCCAGATAGGCACCGGGCACGGGTAGAGAGAGCGGACATAGAGCGGGGGCCGCGCACGGGCGCACACCCAGCCCCTCGGGCCCCTTGCGGAGCCCCGGGCGCTCAAGGGACCGCACCGCGCTCGGGTTCTGGCGTTGCTCGCCAAGCTCAGTGCCTGTCTTCTCCGCTAAACCGGCCTCTGCACGCAGCTCCCCCATCCTAGAGCGCCCCCCTTTCCCGCCTGCTTCAGCTCCTTGGTGACAGCACTGACACGCAGACGCGACGCACCTACCCTGACCACAGCGGCGAGACAGGCAGACATCCCGGTGTTTGCGCCCACACTCTTAACCACAGATGCCCGCATACACGCGCGATCACACACACACACACACACACACACACACACACACACACACACACCCTGTACACAGACACGCACACGCTGGTCCTGGGACTCAGCCCTGCAGAGCCACCCACAGCTCCCGCTGAAGAATGGACAGACCCAGGTGTGAGTCGCAAGCACCTCCCCTCGCCTCCTTACCATACTGCAGCCCCCGGCCCAGGCTTGCTGGGTCCACAACGCGGTGCGCCCAGGTGTCTTTCTTAAAGGGAAAGTTGCATCAGCCTCCAGAGGCTGGTGCTGCCGAGAGCTTGCCCGCCCCGTGGCGCCTCCAGAGCTTGTTGTGTTTTGGTTTCGGGGAGGCGGGGGCTAAGAGTTTGGTGAAAGTTTGGAGAGTGAAAAAGGGTTGGAAGACCTAGCCAAGTCCCTCCCCTCACCGAACAGCTCCCCTCCCCCACCACTTGTCCCATCCCCTCCAGCGTGCCGACTTCTCAGGCTCCTCCTACCAGGGAATAAAATTACAAGTTGCTCCAGCTTTTAGAAGATTGAGCTCTACGAATCCTAGGGTTCTGCCAGAGAGCCCCTTCTCAGCCTTTGGTCCGTGCCTCCCTGCCCTCTGGTTGGGGCCCTTGGATAGAGCCAGTGTTATCCCCTTGGGTTAGGCTGGAATGAAGCCCAAAGGCTTGGGGAGCCTTTGTGGTGTGGGGCTGCTGTTAGCCCTCCAGGCCCCTGGCTTTCTCCTTCTCCGCCTCTGGCTTTCTCTCCTCCGCCCCTGGCCCAGCCTCGCTGCCCTCCGGCTGGGGCTCTAGAAGGGAGCAGATGTTGTCCCCTTGGGCTAGGCTGGAATGAAGCCAAAAGGCCTGGGGAAACTTTGGTGGTGGTGGGGGTTGGGCTGCTGTTAGTCTGTCAGGCCCCCCGGCCTTCTGCGCCTGCGTTCCCCCTAGAGAGAAGTCAGAGCAAATTCCGTTCCCTTTGGAGCAGTGCCGCTAGAGACTTTGGGCACAGCTGGGTAAAGCCCAGGTCCTACTCCTTGGAACTGGAGGACTGGTGGAGCCCTTTCTCCAGAAACCCTCTTAGACAAAGGCTGATTCAACCCTACCCTGGTGGTACTGCTGCTGATGCGGCAAACACCAACCTGGTCTCCTCTACATACCTGAGTTCTCTTCCCACTTGAAGAAGTCTTTGCCAAAAATGTTTTGCTGACCCTCAGGGTGAGTTAAAGCAACAGTGTATGCAAGGCATTGATCTAGGCTGGGCAGCAATGCTGCCACTTGGAATAGGGAGAAAGACCAGCTTTATGGGAAGGGTCCACTTAGTACTAAGCGCCAGAGAAACTGTCCCTGAACAGGACTCATGGAAGCCCCAGTCTGGAGAGACAGACCCCACTCTGTACCAGAGTTCTCCATCACTGTCTAGCTTTTTTTTTTTTTTTTTTTCTTTTGTACTGGAGATCAAACTCAGGACCTTGTACTTGCCAAGCACGCACTTCTGCTACTGAGCTAACTCCCCAACCCCTCATTACTGTCTAGTTAAGAAACTGATTTTAGGGGCTGGGGAGATAGCTCAGTAGAATAAGCCCTGGCCTGGCAAGTGCAAGGGCCTGTGTTCAATCCCTGGTTCTAAAAAAATAAACAAATTGATTTTATATTTTCACTGGAAACAATGTCTAATAAGCTGGTACAGATGGGTCAAATTTGTACAAGAGCAATTGATGAGTGAAATTCTGCTTTATTAATTTATAATCAGAGACACTGCCCAGCCCAGACACCTCCCAACCACAGGCCTCCCCCAGGGCTGGGGCCATATACAGACTGTGCTCAGAACTCTGACATTTTCATGCTGGGGACACTATCATAGCCATTCCCTTTTACTTTGTCCCCAAACCTAGCAGACACAGCATATTTGAGATATATTCTCCACAAACCAGCTACAGCATCTGTGTGGCTCGCACACATATGTTCACTGTACACCCACTTGCACACACTTCCAGCTGAACAGCCTATTGTGTCTGCACCCCTGACTACCTACGTAGGCACCTCTGAAAGCTGGCTAGACCCTGCGGCAGGCCTGTGCTGTATGTATTCTCAACTTCTGAGACTGAGTAAATTGCTCAAGTCTCTCCCCATGGTACCTAATTCTTCCCACAAATTGTTTCTGGTCTCTCTTTCCTTACTTTCTCCCTAGCTGGTCAAAAAGGACTTCCTCCCAGGAAAGGCAGAACGGAGGCTGTTGGAAGAAAGTCCAAGGTAGAGAAGGAACAAGTGAGGGTATGAGTGGGGCTGGGTGAGCCTAAAAGGCCCTGACAGGGTTCTGAGAATGCTCAGAGAAAATTCTGAGAATTTTCCTAGTCCTGGGAAAATAAGGCTTCCCATTAGCCTAAAGAATCTGGAGATGGACCCTGGTCCCACAGAAAAAAAAAAAAAAAAAAAAGAATCTGGAGATGGGCCAGGGATATAGCTCAGTGGAATAAACACTTGCCTGGTAAGCACAGAGTCCTGAGTTCAATCCCTGGTATCACCAGAAAAAAAAAAAAAAAAAAAAAAAAAAACTGGAGAAGCCAAGTATAGGGTACCCTTGGGCACTGGGGGTAGGACCTGAGGCCAGGAGAAGGCAAGGGGAAAAAGGGGCTTAGCACTCAGGAGCTCTAGCAAAAGGAAAGTTAGGGTTCACTGGAGACTGGGAGGTAGCCTGGACTTCAGTCCATGAAGTGGGAGAGAGAAGATTGCCTTTGAGGTGTCTGGGGAAGCTGGCAACATTAACCTTGAAGGTCTTGCTAGACTTCCCATGACATAACACAAGTATATTTGTATACACAGATTAGTGGATGTGTGTGCTTTACTCACCTGATCCACAAAGCTCTTCAGACAGCCATAGCAGGAGTCCTGAGAGAGGCTTGTGAGAAAGGTTCTGGTCTGAAAAGCCGTCCCCTAGAGACAGGAACTAAAGGGCTGTTTTTTTCCAATCAGAATGTTATCCCAAGGGAGGCAGGTCTGGGCCTAGCAGGGTCAAAACTGGAAGGGCCTGGTGCCTGGCTGTGAGGGAGGAGTGTGACCAGTCCTGGTCACTGTAGGAGAGGAAGGAGATCAGGTCTGGTTGGGACCAGACATCCCACTGGTCCTGGCCTTTGCCTTCCTGGAGCAGGGCAGCAAGAGGGCAGGCAGCTGGCTAGGCCCCACCTGCTGTGGGCCAAGGCGAGTCTCAGGAGCCTCCAGTTACAGTGCTATTTCCTGGGTCGGCTACGCCCAGTACCACATCCCCCAGGGCTGGCTGAGTTCCTCATTTGTCATCATTAGCCAGCGGGATCAATTCCTCTGTGTTGGGACAGTCGAAATAAACTTAGGTATGTACCTGGTGGCAAGAGGGAAAGGGCCAGATCCAAGCTGCTTCTGGAGGGCATTGTAGGAACTGGCAGTACTGGCCTCTTTAATGGAGGAGAGCTGAGCACCTGAGAAGTTAGCCAGGGAAGGGTAGGCTTTGCTTTGAGTCAGAGCCTGGCCTGAGGAGTGGCCTCCCCCTCCTTGGAAGCATCATTAAATGTTCCCTACCTGGGTCCTGCTCTCAGAGTCTCAGAGTCTTCCTCTCTTGAATTTTTGGAGCCCAGTGGTTAGTGCCTGATACCTTCCCTGTCCTTATCCAGTATAGGGCAGAGGCTTAAATGAGCTTCAGATCTAACAGTTGTCTCTGGGGCCCCCCCTCCATGTCACTTTCAGGCCACACTTCTCCCTGGGAGCATCAGCCAATCAAGGCTGAACCCCAGAGGCTCCAGGTAAAATCAGCCTTGCAGACAGGAAGCACTGATCTTGGCCCTATTCCTGGGGGGCATTTCCAATCTTCTGAGTAGTCACTGTCCAGATTCCTAATACTTTTGAGCTCCCAAAGCCCAGAATTCCCAGTGCCAAGGGTGCTAGAATTCCCAACACTGCGTAGGACTAAAGCCTAGAGTTCCCAGCGCCCAGTGGCAGAGGTCCTAAGGCTCAGGGTATTCAACATCCAAACCAGCTGAGGTCCTACCATCCAACTTGCAGAGTGCAAGTGCCCCAAGTCACTTGGAAAGAGTAAGAGGGAAGTGCTCTTGTATGACTGAGGCTCCTTCAGGAACTGGTGTGATCAGTGGTTGTGACTGGATGTAGCCTGAGATGGGCTGGCAGGAGCAGCAGTGCTGCTGTTCTGCTCAGATCCTCTCTGTAGTGATGGCAGGAGGACAGAGGCTGGTCTTCTGGGCCCACCCCAATTGTGTGCTTGAATACTCACCAAATACTTGTGGGTGCCTACTAGGTGCTGATATTTGTGACCCTCTCTGGGAATCCAGCGGGGGCAGGGTGCCCCTGCTCTTTAATGTGGATTGCTTGACAGCCTGTCTATGTTGGAGTGGTGATTTGGAGACATCTGTGGCTTGTGAGTGCCTGATACCATGGCTATGAGAATAAGTGGCTACTGGGATATGACAGTTTTGGTAGAAGGCTGTGAGCAGTGTCACCAAGTTGGGTGTGACTGTCGGAGCCAGTCTGGCTGTGTCCATTTGTGTGGCCATCCTAACAATCTGTCCTCCTCTCTGCTCCACGGGGATGGGATGTGAGGCCCCTCTTCAGCTTGACTAGAACTTCAAGGGATGGTGTTGCTGATCTCCCTGTGGAGAAGGCAGAGCCAGCTCCAGGGTACCCTACAGTGGGTGATTTCTCCTGCTGTCCCTGCCCCCCACTGGATCCTTAGGCCCTTTGAATTGGGAGGACAGGAAGAGGGGTGGCTATAAGTGGATCAGCCAATACCAAAAAATAGCCACCTGGCCTGTGGAATATACTGCGATACCACCCCTGCTCCCAGTCCAGCTCTGACCTGGGCCTTCTGAGTCCAGGTTCCCAACTCCAGTCTAGACTTGAAAGAAGGGTGAAGCAATGATGTCACTACAAATAATGACATCATAGGGAGTCATGACATCCCAAAGAGAGATGCCAGGATCTGGGAGGAGGATGATGGCCTGCTTCCTAGGTAGGTGGGACTGCATCTGCTGGCAGCTCCTCAAGCTCCCAGTGGCCAGGATGGCAGAGCTGGATAAGCCCCATGAGGGGCCCAGCCTTATCTGTTCCTCACACATGTCTGATAAGCCTCTTACTGAGGCCTGGTCCCCAGTAGGTGGGGAACAGGCTGGAAGAAGGGAAGGCCAGCTGGGGCTGGCTAAGCTCCAGGGAGACAGCAGGTCAGAAGGTGTTTGCAGAATCCCAGAGAGGGGAGTTAGGTAGAGTGGTCTTGGGGTGCAGACTGGGAGCTTAGGCTGTCTGCATGGAGCTCCCAGGCCTCTACACAATCCTTGTGGGAAGTAGGCCTGGTTCTGTCTGTGCTCCCCACCTTGAGTACTATTAACAGTGACTATCAATCCTGGTATTGTGTGAGGATTAGAGGATTTAGCGTGTGTGAAATAGTCACAGAAGGAGGCAGGGTGTAGGGATGCTTGTCCTTCTCAAAGAAGTCTCTTCCCTGGCATACACCCACCATGCCCAGCAGCACCCTGGAGTGGCTTGGAAGCTAGCTGGGGGTTCTGGAGGCTTTCTAGCCCTAGACATATCTCCATACCTACCCAGTCTGTATTTGCCCCCAAGTACCCCAGGCAGGATGGCTTTTCTGGTATAATTTCTTCCAGCAGCCCCCATGGACTTTGGAGCTCTTGGTTCCCTCTAGTGACAAAAGCTGTACATGACAGTTACAGCTGGCTCCCAGGACACATTGGGTCAGACGAGGTACTGTCACTTGCCTGGTTATCTTATGTCATCCTTACATTAGTTTTACAAGGTAGCACTTATCTCTATTGTCTAAAACTATGGGTAGGCAGGTTAAATAGCTGCACAACTAATTAGTGGAAGAGCTTGAACTTTAGCGCAGGCTGCCTTGGTTCCAAAACCTGTGCTCTTAGCCTTGAGCAGAGCACAGACTGCTCAGGGACATGTGTAAACACGGCTGCCTGCCCAGGGGATGTTTTACATTGGAGTCCTGCCGATAGTCCGAGTGTGCCTGTGGCCATCCTCCACTGTGACTATTGTGTTAGGCAGCTGAGTTAGATAGAAATATTATAGGCAGTCAAGCAAGGCTGGGTCCTCAAAGGAGCCAGCATGGAAGACAAGCTTGCAACTGTGGGTGAGACAGGCACGCCTGCTGTGGGCTAGACCTCAAGACAAAAGATTCAACAAATGCAGCCACATACCTACCTCGGCTGGACAGGTATGGGCAGCAGGGATGGACAGCAGCTACTGTTAGTCCAAATAGGTATTAGTCACTGTGAAAAAGCCAGAAAGTATCACTGACTGCCCCCTACAGGAGAAGCCCCTGCTCTGTGTTTAAGGCCCTCTTGCTATGTGACTCCCTTCCCCATTTGATCCTGATTTGATCGATTTTACCTGAGCAATTATGCTTGTAATCTTTTTAAAATTTTTGTTGTTTATTTTTTATATATTTGTTGCAAGGTCTCACTACGCATTCATAGTGATCCTCCTGTTTTCAGCCCCCCAGCGCTGCATTTGCAGGCATGCACCACCATGCTTTCAATCTTATAAATTGAGTATAGTTTTGTCCCAGTTCATGCTCACCTAGTGAGTTGCCATGTTTCCTACCTTTGATCCACTTCACCTTGCGGTTTTGCTTTATAAAAATCCCTAGAAAGGCCGGGCGTGGTGGCGCACGCCTGTAATCCCAGCACTCGGGAGGCTGAGGCAGGAGGATCGCTGTGAGTTCGAGACCAGCCTGGGCTACAAAAGTTAGCTCAAGGCCAGCCTGAACTGCACAGTGAGACCCTGTCTCAAAAAGACAAAAAAAAAAAAAAAATCCCTAGAAAGGACAGGTTTCTTGAGCTGGGGAGATAGCTCAGTAGAATAAGCGCTTGCCTGGTAAGTGGAGGGTCCTGAGTTTAATTCCTGGTACTGAAAACAAAAATTATTGTCTTAAGCCAGGTGTGGTGGTGCACATGCCTGTAATCCCCCAGCACTTGGGAGGCTGAGGCAGGAGGATCAGTATGAGTTCGAGACCAACCTAAGCTCCAGAAGTGAGCTCAAGTCCAGTCTGAACTGCATAGTGAGACCCTGTCTCAAAAAGATTAAAAAAAAAAGACAGGTTCCTCAGCAACCTACCAAGGTCCTGTTCTGTCCCTCTTGGAAGAAGCTTTCTTTCCTTCAGTAAATATATTCTGCTCTTAATCTCTATAGTTCCTAAAATTCACTCTCTAGTTTTAGAGAACATGAACTCATTCCAGGTATCCTTCAGGTTGGGAGTTTCTTTCTGCTATATCACTAGCATATGGTGAGAATTGGTTTAGGGCACAATAGAGTTGAGTGTTGGTTGTTGGAACTTCTTGTGTGGCTTTCTGGTTGTATTGTGGGAGCATATACTTCCATGGTTGCATTTGTTATGGGGTGTGAGGTTAGCCAGGGTGGTGTGTGTGACTGTTGTAGAGGTTCTGTAGCTAGGGAGACTGTTTTGGGAAGAGATGGAGAGCCCTGAGTTCCCAGAACCGCCTGCTTTTTCTGTCTGCTCACCATGACACACATGATGGATGACTCAGCGTTCCTGCCACGCTCCCATGGGCCTATCCCCGTCTCATTGTCCTGCCTCCCTTTCATTTTTTGAGGAAGTGAAGTAAATAGTACCACAGATGGAGCTGGTCTTCATTTTTTTCCATGAGATATTTGTGAAAGCATTTCATATGCCTTTGAGTGATAGCCAAAAAATAAATAAATAAATAAATTTTAAAAGAAAAAAAGAAAGGAAAAGTGTCACTTAAAAAGAAAAATTAATATGGCTTTTCTAATTCCTTAATTTGAACTTCAGCTTGCAAGATGTTCAGAGATCTCTGGATGGGGGCTG
>PVJA010039848.1:8188-18966 GCA_004027025.1 Myocastor coypus | reverse complement strand
TTTTTTTTTTTTTTTTTTTTTTTTTTTTTTTTTTTGCGGAGCTGGGGTTTGAACTCACCACCTTGCACTCGCCAGGCAGGCACTTGTACCACAGAGCTATCTCCCCAGCCCCGGCCCCCAACTGTCTTGAAGACAGTTTTTTTTTTTTAAAGGCGGTACCAGGGATCAAACTCTGGACCTTGCGCTTGCCAGGCAGACACTTAAGTTGCTGAGCTATCTCACTGGTCTTGGAAGACAGTTTTTGTTTTGTTTTATGGAATACAGGGTGTCACTATGAAGTTCAGACTTATAGTGATCCTCCTGTCTTAGCCTCCATAGTCACACACGGTTCTGGGGCCAGTGTGGCATGCAGTAGCAGGGATTGAACATAGGACCTTTTGCTCTCCGGGCAGGCGCATATGCTACTGAGCTGTCTCCCTGGCTCTTTTTTTTCCTTAAGTTGATTTTTGATATATCTGCAGTTTTCTTTGTAGTATATTAACTTCTTATTGATGAAAAATTTATTTAACATAAAAGTAATTTAAGCAAAGTACATAACATGTGAAGTTTAAAAAAAGCATATAGGGGGCTGGTGAGATAGCTCAGTGGATTAAAGCACCTGCTTAGGCAAGCTTAGGCAAAGCACAGGGACTGTGGTTTGATCCCTGGTACCACATGCCTCTCCAGCCCCGCTCTGCAAGGTGAGCTAAGTTGGCCACAGAGTCTGGGAATAGTAGCCTATGCTTGTAGTGACAGTGCTGAGAAGGCTGAGAACAGGAGGATCACTATGAGTCCGAGCTGTATAGTGAGACCCTGTAATGACCAAATACGTCAGAAAAAAGAAAAAGCATACGTACCTCTTTGGAACTGCTGGCTATTGGGGATGCACGATGAAATACAAGGCCAAAATACTCAGAAATGTGCTGTGGTAAATGTTTTATTTATTTATTTATTTCTTGCGGAATGGGGATTGAATTCATGGCCTTACACTTGCCAGGCAGGAACTTGTACCCCTGAGCTATCACTCCAGCCCCAAATATTTTATTTTGTTCTTTAAGAGACTTATTAAAATTTACTCAGCTGCCGTGCTGGCCCACCCCCTGGGTGTGCTGAGATGGCAGTTGAGACTGGGTGGTGCACGTATGTTATTCCAGCTCCTGGGAGGCTGTAAACAGACTGAACACCCTGTGGACTCTTCCCTAAAAGTACAAAAAATAAATAGATGAAATTGAGGCCAGGGAGATAGCTCAGTAGAAGAAGAGCTTGCCTTGCAAGTGCAGGGTCCTGAGTTCAATTCCTGGTACTGCATAAATATATATAGAAAAGAGGTTTGCTGGGGTTAATAAGTATTTCACAGGCTGGTTGGGGCTGTGGCAGGTGAAGGGTCCGGGTATGGTGCTGAGTTCTCCCTGTTCCCAAGGATGAAGTTGGCAGATGTGAGGACAGATTCCCTGGGCCTTAATCAGTGGGGAACCACTTCTTGTGTGTGCTTCTGTGGGCCAAAGGATCCCCAGGACCACCTCAGGTTCAGCAGTATGCTAGGAGGACTCACTGACAACACTTATTACATAGAGTGAAATGTAATAGAGACTGAGAAACTCCCATGTGTTCTCTGAGAGGTGTTTTATTTTCATCTTGAAAGGAGGGCAAAGTCAACAGGATAAGAGGTGTTTGATGCCAGCTCCATAGGAGGTAGACACAGGCTTCCAGACCCCTTGGGCTAGGCATTTGCATAGGGACTCACTTAACTCCCTAGCAACAAGTTGAGATGAAGAGTGTGAACTGTCCACCAGATATCTGCCACACAGGCTTTTATTGGGAGGGAACCTGATATATTGGAAGGAGGATGGTTATGTAGCCAGCTCTCTGCCTGGCATCCCCTGGAATTCTAGTCTTCAGGAGAGTGTGCTTCAGCATGAGCTACAGTTTTTTGGCCACTCTTGCTGGTCAGGGTGGTAGAGCTGAGCCAGGTTAGCGTTGCTGGGTCTGTGCGAGCTACTGCCCATGGGGTATCCCTATGGCTATGAGAAGAATCAAATTTTGCTAGGCAGAGGCTAGGAGGAGCTGGGGACCACCGACAGTCTGGCTTCTGGATACATTGAGCCTGAGTCAGTGGCCCAGGCTGCTGGCTGTGTCAGGAGGGCTGTGCTCCCTGTGTCTTCCTGGTTTTCTCAGATTGGGCACATTGGCAGGAGCAGGATCATAGGAGGACGTGTTCTGCTGTGCTGTGTGCTTGCTCTAAGCTGCTTGGTTGTTCCTGGTCCTCTGACACATAGGGTAATGGTACTTTCTAGTATAGCTGGTCCTCTGTCTGTGAATTCTTGGCTCAGCCAACAACAGATTAGAAATACTCAGATGAAAAAATACTCATATCTATTGAACTTGTACAGGCTTTTTTTTTCCTGTCATCCCATCAACTACATATGTAACTCTTCACGTTATTTTCATTGATAAGTATCGTAAGTCTAGAGGTGATGTAAAGTGCAAGAGGGGATGTTTGTGGATTCTATGCAAACACTGTTCCATTTTATATGAGGGACTTGAGTGAGCAGCTATAGATTTGGTAGACCTAACGTGGGATCGCTGGTCTTGGGACCAGTTCTTCTTGGTGTGACAGCTTGGCAGCTGGCATAGGTTCCATGATGCCATCTCTGTGTACAGGCGTGACCTTTCCTCTAGAAAGGTTATGGCAGGCATTTGTAGTCGCGGCCACGTCTGCTAAGTCTTACGTGCTTTTTGTGCTTCTGTTTTGTTTGAGAACCTATGAAGCCCAAACACCATTCTGCTTATCTAAAGCTACCACTGTGTTTATTACAAGGGGAGTGTGTAGTTTCTGTGCTTCTGCTTCTGACTTCGGGTGGCATTTCATGTGAAAGTCTTGCGTTGGGGAGAGGTGATCCCAAGTTGCCCCTGTTCTTCTGCTCTGAAAGTATTTCTGTTTCTTGCATGAGCATCTGTGTAGCAGGAGGTGGCACACAAGGCCAACTCCACATCACCAGCTGTTCTGTAACTACTTTATATGCACATACGAAAAAGGAGCAAAAAAAGAAGGTTTTTGTTTGTTTTTGTTTTGGCAATGGGGATTGAATTCAGGACCTTGTGCTTGCCAAGCAGGTGTTTATACCATCTCCTCAGCATAGAAGTTACACATTTTTATGTATAAGTGTACATCTTATTTTATTTTGAAATTTTATAAAAATTATGTTAGCCAGACGTGGTGGTGCATGCCTGTAATCCCAGCACTCGGGAGGCTGAGGCAGGAGGATTGGTGTGAGTTCGAGACCAGCCTGGGCTACGAAAGTGAGCTCAAGGCCAGCCTGAACTGCATAGCAAGACCATGTCTCAAAAAGACCAAAAAAAAAATAAAAATAAAAATAAAAATTATGTTAATGGTTAGAGATGAGGTTGTGTGTTGTGTTATGGGAGCAAAAACGCTCTGTGGCAGTGTAGAACATGCATTCTGCATTTCTGGGATGCCACTGTGAAGTGCCCCATAGCTGCAGGACAGGAGAGGAGCCCAAGGCTGGCACTGGCCTAGGACATGTGGCCTGCATTTCTTTACTTGCTATGAGTATGGTTCTGACTGCTCCAGCAAACTCCGGTCTTGGAGCGATTCTGGTTTTGGGAAATTTACAATACCCGAATTCAACCGGTTTTCTTTTCTCCCCATTAGGCACTATGTTGTCCGAGGCCCTGAGATGACCCCTTATGAAGGTGAGTAGAACATAGTTGCTATAGACTTCGCTGCTGAAGATTTATTAGAAAGTAATAGCCTTCCTATTTCACATGTGCAGTGGTTAAATTAAACCTGTTTGGAACTTACAGTGCTGCTATGTCTAAATATCCAAATGTCTGTAAGTATCTGTGTCCTTCTGGCATCAGTTGGAAACAGGAAAATAAAAGGAATATTTCCCGGACACCCCTGTTGGTGGGGGGCACTTACAGTGTCCAGTGATCTTCAGAGGTGAGGCCTCCCATGTGGCTAGAAGGTACAGAGCCCTGCAGGTCTCTTAATTGCTGCCAGGCTGACCTGGTGGCCTCTGACTGCTTAGGTCACTAGATACCATCTAGGGTTAAGATTGGCCTCAGCAGCCAGCCTGTGTCTAGGGGGCTGTAGGGATACTGACACTAGCCTTAGGCTTTGGACCAGGTCACTAATGCACCCATGGTCACTGACACACGGTGGGCCCAGGGCCTAGTGCATTGGCTCCCCAGACACCTGGCCTAAGTTTGGATGACCAGAAGAGCAGGCTTCTGTCTGTCCATTGTTGCAGTTTTTGTGTAAGGCTTTATCAGGAAGCTGAGTGTGGTAGTGCACATGTGCAGTTTGGTGCTCAGAAGGCTAAAACAGGAGGATTCTGAGTTTGAGGCCATCCTGGGCTACATGGTGAAACTTTTGTGTGGGAGGAAATAAAAGACTTCAACTCAAGGAGAGGTGCTTGAGTTTGGGAACCATTATTTTGAAAGAGGGTGGGGTTACAAAGGAAGGGAGGAAGCAGACCACTGCTTTTGATAGTCTTGGGAGAGTTGTGGGTAGTTGAGAATAAAACAACTTTCAGGGAAGTGGCTCGGTGGCATAAGGGCCTGCAAGTGCAAGCTCCTAAGTTCAATCCCTGATACCTGCCTGCCTGCCTGCCTACCTACCTAAATAAAGAAAGAAAGAAAGAAAGAAAGACTATGCTTTCTTGAATAATTTAGGCTAGTACTTTGCTGACCTTCCTAGGGACTGTATAATCCTGCTGGCTCAGGGCTGATCTGTCCTGGAGGCAATTCTTCAGAAGCACATCCACAGGGTGATGTGGTGACTGATAGATATTGGAGGTCGCCTTTATTTGAGTCCCCGGCAGAGTGACATGAGGGAGGTGTGTATAGCCCCTGTGTCATGAAGAGTCCTGGTAGATGAGTTCCTGGGATTTTGTGCAAGATAGGCTTCAAAGTATTTGGTGCAAATGTCCAAAATCCTGACTAAATTTGCATGTACTTTTACCAAGCTTGACAAATATATGCCGAAAATGAGTCTCTGTTAAGTGGGATTATACTAAGGTCCCCCCCAGTTGATAGTGAATGTTTGTCACAAGACACCCCCCCCCATAGCACTACCTAGAGGTGTAACCGTTGGGTGAAGGGAGGGCAGCCTTGAGGTGGGTTGTACAGGGCGGGGCTTTGGAAGCAGCCTCCTCCTGCCAGCCCCAGCTCTTGTCACTTGTCCTTCTGTCTTGTCCTGTGCTACCCACATTTTAAAGTTCCCACCCATCCCCTGTCCCTGTCCTCACCTTGTATAGTTTCTTTGGTCCTGCCCCTTACGCTGCCAGTGTGTCAAATCTTTACTCCTTTTCGCTGCCACCTCTCCCTGGTTCCCTTTGGCAGCCACAGCCTTACTTCCTGCTGGCACACAGCCTTGAGGCTGTTCTCAGTTATGTTTCTGGACTCTAGAGTCTGATGCCATTGGCAGTTGCTGTCTTCCTGAAACTCTGACTTGACACTATACTGTCTGACCCACCCTCTGGCCTTCCTGGTGGGTCTCCTGCAGCTCAGCATTCCTGCATTCTTATTCCTGGAGTCTTCACATGGCCCTGTCCTGACAGTCCCACACTGGCTTCCAGGGCGGTGTTGCCAGAGATGTAGCAGTCCTATCAGATTCCATGTAGACATACTCAGCCTTATTCTGAATTTAGCTGAAAAGGAAAGGGACTTTAGCTAGAAGTGATTTCTTGAAAGAAGAGACAGGTGGAGGAGCCACTACTTACCAGATTTATTTTGCAATTCAAGAGGTAGGGATGCAGGAGGAGTGCATGAGTTGCTTTCCTGTCCCTGGGACAAAATTCCAGCACTGAAGAATTCAGGGAAGGGACCCTTGGAGATAGATAAACGGAGCCAGGAAGCTGAGAGGATGGGGTCAGGCAAGGCCACAGCCTTTGGGGTCGTGCCCTGATGACCCTGCAACTAGGCTACTCCTTCTACAGCACATGCCGCTCGAAGGTGCCCCGTAGTCACACACCTTCCGAAAGTCCTAACTCTGAATAGACGAGGCTTTTAAGGAATCTTTTCGGTCTGAAGTTTAACAAGGAGATCTAGGTGGAGCAGGGTGCAAGGCACAGAAAACAGCAAATTCAGAGTGAGGCGTGGATCCCATCCTGGGAAGTCTGGGGCCCCAGGCAGCTGTGACACTGTCACTGTCCTGAGGAGGCTTCTCTCTAGAGTTCCCTTTTTAAAGAATATTTATTTATTTATTATTTTTTATTTTTCTTGTTTCAGAACCTTTATTTATTCACTCATTTTTATGGCCAGCTCAGCCCACCCCGAGGGCAGGGCTGGCGCAGCATGTGGTGCCGGGGATCGAACTGCAGTCCCTGAAGCCACCCAAGCTTTCCTAAGCAGGCGCTTTAGACCACTGAGCCATCCTGCCGGGCCCCTAAAGTTCCCTTTTTGATATTTCTTATTTGAGTTTTTTTTGAGAATGGCATTGTCTATGTAGTTCAGGCTGGCCTTGAATTCTGTGTGTAGGCCAGACCAGACTCAAACTCAAAGCTATCTCCCCTGCTTCAACCTCTCTGGTCCTGGGACTGTAGACGTTTGCACCATGTGTCCGTCTCTGGTTTTCTTTTCCTGCTATGGCAGGTTGTGCTGCAGTGTCACTATTGCTTTTCTTGTGCTCCAGGGAAGCCTGGATGGCAAAGGAGCATTTGCAGACCTGAGTTGCGTCCTTGACAGCGACCCTACTCTTGACTTTGGGAGAGCTTCCGGCTTCTTGTTGGCTTGTTGCAGGTGCTCCTGCTGCCTGTCACTCTTGGGATGAGGCCTCTTGCTTGGGACTCCCTTGAGTGTTTAGTGTCACTTCAGAATTTGATCTCCGAAATCTAAAATATATGTCAGAGAAGCCACCCACCACTTTGGTGGCTGAAGTAGGACAGTGGAGGAAAGTTCAGGGGTGGCCTGGACTATATAATGAGACTGCTTATTTCATTTTCAAGTGAAATAAAAATTAAAGGCACGTCTTTGTCACAGTAGCGTAATTCTGTGTTTTTAAGTATACACAATTCAGTGTGTGTGTTGGCTACAACCTCCTGGGGGTTTTATTTTCTTTCTTTCTTTCTTTCTTTCTTTCTTTCTTTCTTTTTGTCTTTTTGAGAGAGGGTCTCGCTATGCAGTTGAGGCTGGCCTTGGGCTCACTTTTGTAGCCCAGGCTGGTCTCGAACTCACCCCGATCCTCCTGCCTCAGCCTCCCGAGGGCTGGGATTACAGGCGTGCGCCACCACGCCCGGCTGGCTTTGTTTAGTTTCTGCTCAGTTGTGTGTCATATATTCCTGTTCCTCCTGTCTGTTCGACTGACCTTTCCCTTTGAAAGACAAGTGGCTGCTTGCGCTTTTCACCTGTGTAGACACTGCTGATGTTATTTGCTTCTCAGTGCCCTTGGTAGACAGAGAGGCAGGAGGGAGCCTCTTTTCTACTACCCTCTCCTAAGCCAGAAGTGGCCTTCATCTTGCTCAAGGTACACTAGTTCCTGATTGGCACTCAGCTGAAAGTATTTTCTTTTTTTTTTTTTTTTTTTGTCTTTTTGAGACAGGGTCTCACTATGCAGTTGAGGCTGGTCCTGAGCTCACTTTTGTAGCCCAGGCTGGTCTCGAACTCGCACCGATCCTCCTGCCTCAGCCTCCCGAGTGCTGGGATTACAGGCGTGAGCCACCACGCCCAGCCAGTATTTTCAAATACATGCTGGGTACTTGTGCTTCCTCTGTGGAAAAGTGCTCGTTTGTAGTGTTTGTTCATTTTCTGACTTGGCTTCTCTTGAGGGTCTCGTGCATGCATGTGGCGTGGGTGCGACGCCTCCTTTGCATTGAGCCATGCTGTTGACTACACAGGTATTCCTCTGCATCCTTTTGTGCTTTTCCTGTAGCAGAGGGAACTTGTCCCTCTAAGCAGGCCCAGGGATAGGGGTAGTTACTGTACCCGACACAACATGGTGATTCTGAGACTGAGGATTCCAGACAGGTCCATGCCCCAAGAGCTTAGGAGAAACCGTGAAAGCTGACGTTGGAGACAGGCCAGCATACGCACATTCTACATGTGCACAGCTGTGTGCCCACATACAGGACTGGGGAGTCCTGTCCAGTATTGAGCTCTACTGAGCTCTCCCTTTCCAGCTGATAGCTGGGTACAGCCTGAGCAGCTGGAGTACAAGGCCTAGAGGAGGACAGGGCTATCCTGACATCCCTCTGAGAGAGGTCACAGGTAGACTTCAGCTGGTTTGGCCACCATGTGAGTGTGATAGGGCCTGCATAGGGTCTCCCACATTTTAGTCTGATAGACTGAGAGTAACTGCTAGAAAATAATGGGAATTCCATCCTGGGTGTGTATGACTGACTAGGCAACACAATGTGAGCAGTCAGCGTAATGACCTAGAGTGTCTGAGACATGCGATCCCAAGGCCTGAGGATCTCACTGGGAAGTGCTGGCTGAGGAGCCATCATGAGACCTCAGAGACCAGCCACAGATGGGCATGGGCTCTGAGGAAAGCCTCCCTGGTAAGGCCACCCTGTGAGGTATGGTCAGAGCTCTTCCTAGGATGTGGGTGGTAGCAAGGTAAGGCTTGTATTGTTGACATGGACGGTAGTGGGGGCCCAAACCTAAATAGGTAGACTTGGTTGTGGAGTCTGGGACCTTGGAGGGTGCCACCAAACAGCTACAGGGACATTGCAGGAAGTGGAGTAGTGGCAGACATCGGAGGGATGTGAGGTGAGGTGTGTTGGCCTCTGGGTACGCTTAAGAAGTGGGCACTTTGGTGGCCAGGGAGTCCCAGGAGAGGGCAGGTGGGATTAGCTGCACTCAACTCCTGAAGCCTCCAAGCAGCTACACGTGCTGATCCAGGAGAGGGAGAAGTTGTGTTGTAGTAGGGTGAGGTGGTCTGGAGCTTCTGGGGTGTCTGGGAACATTAGGAGATGAGGGCCACCAGAGAATGGGTCGGTGGTGGCCAGAGTGGTCCATAGAGCTAGCATGGGGAAGCCAGTTGCAAAGGGTTGGGAGGGGAGAGTCCTGAGGCCTGAGCTGACCTGTCTTTCTGTGGGTAATAGCAACTTTGCTTTCTGTTTTGGTGCAGGCGGCTATTATCATGGAAAGCTGATTTTCCCCAGAGAATTTCCTTTTAAGCCTCCTAGTATTTACATGATAACACCTAATGGAAGGTTTAAATGCAACACAAGGTAAGCTTCCTAGATGCTGTGGTGTCCTGCCAGCCTCCTTGAGGTGTGCCCTACTGCTTACCGCACCCTTTTCCTGCAGGCTCTGTCTCTCCATCACAGACTTCCACCCTGACACGTGGAACCCAGCCTGGTCTGTCTCCACTATCCTGACTGGACTGCTGAGCTTCATGGTGGAAAAGGGCCCCACCCTGGGCAGTATAGAGACTTCGGACTTCACGGTGAGGGTAGCAACACGTCTCCTGGCTTCCCATGCCCCCTGGCCTTTGGTCTCTCTCCGAGGCTGGCTGTGTTCCCAGATGCTTGGCTGCCTCCTTCATGGGCTTCCACTGGCCGCTATTGCTGCCCGTTGTGGAGCCTGGTCTGCTCTGGACTGTCTGCTGACCGCTGCACTGTCTGCCCCCGCCTCTAGATGATGTTTGTTTTGTTTTGTTTTCCTAGTACTGAGGATGGAAGCCAGGGCATTGTGCATGGTAGGGAAGTGTTGTGCCACTGAACTACATCCCTAGCCTCCCTCCTACACACGCTTATTTTTTTGAGACAGGGTCTTACTAAATTGTCTGACTGTGGATTCAAACTTAGTTCAAGTGGCTGGGATTACTTGCGTATGCCAAGTACCATTAGACCCTGCATTTAACCATGGGAACTGTAGCTCACAGCCTGAGAGTCTCCCTCAGAGAACTGGGGGGAGAGGGAGGGACATGTTTATCCATTCTTGTTAGCTTGATTTATTTGTGTTTTCAAAATAGAAAATGAGCTTAACGTTACTGATAATAAAATAAATAAATGAAATGGCACTAGTTTGTTGTGAAGAACAAATTCATTTGCTTTCTGCAGCATGAAGACAGTCTATTTTTAGAATTTTTAAAGAATTAAAATTAGCTTTCTGGCTGATATTTCCCTTCTCTCTCTTTCTAGAAAAGACAACTGGCAGCACAGAGTTTAGCATTTAATTTAAAAGATAAAGTTTTTTGTGAATTATTTCCTGAAGTTGTGGAGGTAAGAAAGCTGAAAGTTGGAACTCAGTTCTGTCTTTTTTTTTTTTTTTTTTTTTTTGTCTTTTTGAGACAGGGTCTGGCTATGCAGTTGAGGCTGGCCTTGAGCTCACTTTTGTAGCCCAGGCTGGTCTTGAACTCGCACCAGTCCTCCTGCCTCAGCCTCCTGAGTGCTGGGATTACAGGCGTGAGCCACCACGCCCGGCAGTTCTGTCTTTAAGTTAAAAACATTTTCAGATCCTATTCTTTCCAAAGAGAAGATGTGTGTGAGCCCCTCCTGGGACTGCAGGGCATGAGCTGGGTGTTCTGTGCCTGGAGCTGAGAATACAGCTTCCATTGCCCAGTGGCTGGCTTGGGGTGGGGTTCAGCCCAGTGGCTGGCCGGGGGTGGGGTCCAGCCCAGTGGGCTGGCCGGGGGTAGGGTCCACGGCGTGGCATCCTTCCGTTGCCCAGTGGCTGGCCGGGGGTGGGGTCCATGGCATGGCATCCTTCCATTGCCCAGTGGCTGTCTGGGGGTGGGGGTCCACGGCGTGGCATCCTTCCGTTGCCCAGTGGCTGGCCAGGGGTGGGGTCCACAGCGTGGCATCCTTCCATTTCCCAGTGGCTGGCCG
>PVJA010039847.1:0-18886 GCA_004027025.1 Myocastor coypus | reverse complement strand
TTTTCAGCCTCCCCAGTGCTGGAATTATAGGCTTGTGCCACCATGCCCAGACTCTGTCACTAGTCTAGTGTGCCCCTGGGGCAGGACTGGCATGGCATTCAGAACCTAGGATCAAATGCTGGTCCTTGTGCTTGCCAAAGTAGGCACTTTGTCTGCTGAGCTATCTCACGGACCCATATTTCGGAATCTTAAAAAGGCAAAATGAAACAAACCAACCAATAAAAACAGGATGCCAAGATACACAGTTAAAGAGCTTGACAGACTCTTTCCCCAGACAAACAACTGAATTCATGAAAATTATAAAAACTAACCATTAATCATTGATGCTTTCTTGAAACTGCCATAAATTCATACAGCAAATGTAGAAACATTACGTTAAGAAAATATATCTCAAAAAAATTAAAAAAAGAGAAAATATATCTCAAGAATAATGGAATTTTCCCTCCTTCCACAATCCCAGTTTCAAGTTACAGCACCACCCCAGGAGGTGAAGGTTGCCAATGTTGCTTTTCTTTGCCCCTCTTCTGTCTGCTAACCCCGTGTTGCAGAGACCAAAAAAGCCTGCATCTGCTCTCTTCAGCTGATGTAGGAGGAAACAGCTATCCCAGATGCTCCAGGCTAGGCCCTGTTGACCTTGCTTCCACTCATTCTTGAGATGGACACCACGTACAGAGAGGGCCAAGCAATGAAGAAGCCAAACTGACAGAAGGGAACGGCTGTTGTTCTAGCTGCACCTTTACCTTGGTGGTCACCTCTAGGCTTCTGTGCAGATTCTCCTGCTTTCATCAGCATACCCTTCCGACTGCCAGCACAGACTCCTTACCTTCTAAAACCAGTCCTTCAAACTCCCTTTAGAGACAACATTTTAATGCAATATCTTTGCCCTCTTGATCTGTATTTAAAGGGAACATCATCTGGATTGCAGGCTTTTGGCTAGATCCTTCAGATTTCTAGTACATACACAAATCTCGTGTACTTTTCTCATTTGACTCTCTGGGAAGCTACTGTAGTCCAGTCACAGATTTCTGTGTCCTGTATTAAATCTCATTCAGACCATGTACATGTTATCTATCTATCTATCTATCTATCTATCTATCTATCTATCTATTAGGTATAGGGTCTCACTATAGAGCTCAGACTTGTAATGATCCTCCTATCCCAGCCTCTCTAGCACTGAGATTACAGGAATGAGCCACTATGCCCAGTTTTCAGAGGCTGGCATGCCAGGGCCTATGCAGCATGTGGTAGCAGGGATTGAACCTAGGTCCTTGCACTTACCAGGCAGGTGCTTAGACAGTCAAGCTGTCTCCCTAGTCCCTTTTTAAACTTTTTGCTGATTATCCATTTTTAGCTCCTCTTTCTTGATTTTTTTTTGTACCAGGAATCAAACTCATGACTTTGCACTTGTCAGGCAGGTGCTGTTTAACTGGCCTCCATTCTCAGCCCACATGTGCAATTTTTGAGGCACCTTACCTCAGCCTTGCAAGCTCTTGTTAACACTGACTCATATAAAATGTGAGGAACAGGAAGAGCCCAGAAGATTATTTTGACCAATTTTCAAAAAATAATACATCTAGGCATGTCACATACTACACATCAACAATAATTAATACAATTTGGGAATGTCAGGAGGATAAATTTATAGATCCATTTTATTTAAATGTCCAAAATAAACTTGTATTTAAGCTCAATTGATTTTGCAAATGGAGAAACATTGTTCAGAATAGTCTCAACAAACTGTTAGAACTAGACAGTCACATATTAAACAAACACAAAATAAACAGGGTCATTTCCTCACACTATATGCAAAAATTATTTCAAAGTTGGTCAGGAACTTGAATCTATCATATACAAAACAAAAATCATGCAGTGGATCATAGGAATCAATCTATATTATCCACTGGTTAGGTAGTGGTTTCTCAGATGTAGCACTAAGAGTAAGTGATAAAAAGAATAAAATAGACAAATTAAACTACATGTATTCAAATTAAAAACTTGTTCCACAAATAATCGCAAAAATTTGAAGTGATAATCTACTGTATAATAGAATACTTTCAGAGAATACATCTAATAAAAGATGTCCATTGGATATTCCTTTAAAGACTAAAACTAGAAATTGAATTCTCCTTATAGCTATCTTTCTAAAAGAGTTAAAATATCGCATTACAGTGATATTTGTAAAACTGTTTACAGTAGCCCAATTCATAATAAACAAATCTTTAAAGAGGTCTATGTCTATCAACAAATGAGTGCATTGAGAAAATACAGCATTTACACACAACTGAATACATTTTGCCATAAAAAGGACAAGCTTTAATTATGTATAAATTTAGTAATTACAATCACTATAATAATAAATTATAGACATTTATAGTGTTGCAGATACCCTAGTTTCTTTATATATTTATTTTGACTTGTTCATATACAAGGATTTTCTCTACTCATTTGGGCTGCATTTTGTGATCTCCATAAGGATAGTGCTCATGGATCAATAACCTCACAAATTATCATCTAACAGTGTACTTTGAGGGTCACTAACCTTTGATTTCACAGGTGTGGAGGGACTTCGAATTAAGCTTCTTAATCTATCATTGTCCTCTAATCAATTTCTATCAAAATCATTGAACATACATAAAGGTATCATGACTATGTCACTCTCTTTTTAGTATAATCTTTCCTGTTATTTCGTTAATTATTAAAAGCTGAAAGCTATAAATGGATATAGTAAGAACTTTATAAATATATGTACACATCACCCAGAAGTAATAAATGTTAGCATTTTATTATATTCATTTGCATTGAAAAGAGATACACTAGAGATACAATGCATAGTATATATTTTAGATATTTAGTACAAAGGATTCTGTGTTTGCAACAGGAAATAACATATAGCAATAGTGGCAAAGCAGCCTGCTATGGCACACACGCCATAGGTTGGCTACCACTGCTGTCTACCTTTTAAACCTGTATTAAATGTGCCCATACTTTTACAGAAATATAAACAATGTACTAATTTTTGTACTTATAAATGTAAATACATAGTATGCTATAAATATGGCTCTTTATTTTTTGTGGAGTCTATGGGTGTTCAAGGTCTCACTACTAGATCAGACTCATAATGATCCACTTGTTTGTAGCCTTCCAAGAGCTGGAATTACAGGGACGTACCACCACACCCATGGCTGGGGCTGGCACAGCAGGACCAGAGATTGAACTTCCAAGCCCCTGCACAAGCTTGCAGGCACTCTAATTTGCTGAGCTGTTTGGCCAGCCCTATAAATATAGTTCTACTACTGTTTTTGACTCAAAATTATTTTGTGTGCTATATCTATGGTGAGTCATACAGATAAATTTTATTAATTTTACATATGTATAATATTCCATCAGATGAAACTTCTACTAATTATCTACTCAGGCATTTGATTTTTGTTTGTATATATGTGTTGATTTCAATGTTTTTTTATTATGAGAACAATGGCAGTGAAAATTTTTCTTAGATACTGACCTAGAAGAATTTCTGGGTCATAAGACACATCGTGCTAAAAACAAACAAACAAACAAACAAACAAACAGCCCAGCACCTTCACCTTGCCCCCAGGGTATACTGAGACAGCAATTGAGACTGGGCATGGTGGTGCCCGCCCGTAATCCCAGATCGTGGGAGGCTGTAAAGGCAGATCATTATGAGCCCGATCTAGTAGTGAGACCCTGTAGACCCTTCCCTAAAAAAAAAAGACATATGGTGCTTTATTTTTCTGTGAGGGTTACCTTTATTAATCTATAGAGACAATTAGCAGTGCTTTCCAGGGAGTGTCATGGAGTAATATCTGAAAGACATTTAAATTGTGGCACCTGTAAATAATTTTATTTTCTCTGAAGTCAAATGGTCATCCTTATATTTTCATCTTGTATAGAAATTTTACTACTATGGATGATACTTTTCCATTGATTTTCTTTTCCTGTTGTTAAGTTTTTCTGATGTTCTCTTTATGCAATTTAATTTCATTATTTTGTGAGGGAAAATGCTTTCTTTTCACTACAAATGAACATCTATATAAATATCCTTTCATCCTCAGTAGATTGGCAATACTATCTGTACCACATTCCAAGGTTTCATACAAGTGATGGTGTCTCTTTGGGCTTTCTTTTCTATTCCACTGGAATAAATTCTTAAGGCTTCAATTCCCTTAACCTATTTCATTAATTAAATGGAGACAAAATTCATACCTCCTTCATAGGTTTCTGACAGAAGTAAATTAGCCAACATATCCAAAGTGCCTAAAAAGAGTACCTGGCCTATAGTAAATAAAATTACAAATTTAGTATTATGACAGTTAATTTTATGCACTAAATTGATTAGCCCATAAACCTGGACATTTGATCAAACACTGCCTCTGTGTCTAACCCTAGAGTGCTTAGGCTGGGGCACCAATCATCTGCTATACTCAAATTAAGCTGTCAGCAAAGCTCTCTCGACTTTCAAGTTTGGACTCCAAGAGAATTTGCTAGGTCACTAGCTTAAAGACTGCAACTCCTGACACCTGCAGCTTCCCAAATCATGTGACCTCCCTGCTTACAATAAATCTTCACACACATCCAAACACACACACCCATTTGTTACATTTCTCTGAAGAAATTAAAGTTATTATTTTATTTATTCATTCATTTTATTTTATTTTAGATGGTACAGCATCTCACTAGGCAGCTTTGACTCATAGCGATCCTTCTGTTTTCACCCTCCCCAGCGCTGGGATTACAGAAATGCTCCACCATGCCCAGACTCATTGGCTGGCTCAGTGTGCCTGTGGGTGGGGATGGCAACACATGGTCATACTAGGAATCAAACCCCAGTCCCTGTGCTTGCCTAAGCAGGCTCTTCAACTGCTGAGCTATCTTGCTAGCCCAGTATAGTTATCCTTTTTTTTTTTTTTTTTTTTTTTTATTTCTTGGTACAGGATCTCACTTTGCAGATCAGACTTTTAGTGATCCTCCTGTCTCAGCCTCTCTAGTGCTGGTGTTACAGGGCTGGACCACATGCTCTGTTCCAGGGCCAGCATGGCATGTGGTAGAAGGGATTGAACCTGGTTCCTTGTGCTTGCCAGGCAGGTGCTTAGACCATGGAGCTATATTCTGGCCAACATAGTTATTCTCATTCTTATTCTCATTCCCATCCCCATTCTCATTCTTAAGTTGATTATCCATTTGGCAACATAACTCTAATTTAAACTTTAGCTGTTTTAACTATTTTTTTCTGGTGATATATTGCTCCTATCCTTCTTATAATGCTTCTTATTTCTCTGTACAACAAATTATGTTATCTTTTAATAATTGTAACTTTTTTAAACCTCCAATCTCATTACACTTATGAAATAAGCCTTTTTTCACGTAAATTTTATTGTCTTAAGTTTGTGCATGGTTTACAATGAGACTTGTATTTTAAAAAGCATTCTTATACATAACCAGGCCAAGGAATAGTTAAGTATTTCATCCCTAAAACATGCCTGTGAATATTATTCAAGTGTGTGTAAGAAAGGGAAATGTAGTATAAGCCTTTTATTCCTTTGGAATAAAAATATTTGGAAAAGCCTTCTTATTCTACAAAAAAGTTCTGTCTCTTATGTCCATAGGAGCCACTTCTTTGTGCAGCCCTTCCTGATCCAGTGCCAGATTACTCAAATAAGTTTTTCAATGTGTCTTTATCAGGGACACTCCAAGGGAAGGCTGAGGCAACAGTCAGGCACGGCCGGGTGATGGGTGCATTCATTTTTACTATAACTCAGTTACATAAATTTGTGTCTCATTATACCTTATATGCCATTCAGCATAAATGAATATACACTAATATTAAAAATTGATGTGTGCGAGATGGCTCAGCGGTCTAAGGTGCCTGCTTAGGCAAGCTTAAGTAACTGCAGGAATTGCAGTTTGATCCCTGGCACCAGCTGCTGTGCCAGCCCCACCCCCAGGGCAGGCTGAGCTGGCCATAATAAAAAAAAATCACCACTTAACTATTTTTTTCTGGTGACATATCGCTCCTATCCTTCTTATAATGACATATTTAATTTTAAAATTTTCAGGGGAGCATGTACCAATATTATATATAGAACTGCTTCACAGATATTTATATATAGACTGTCTTGCAATTTTACCTCCATATTCTATTAAGTAACATTTTATTATTCTTAAGTCATTTTTTTACTATTTAATATTTTCAAATAAATGATCCATTAAAGTTGTTATCGCTGAGCTTTACAGGCTCTCAAAAGCAAGAAAATGACACTGGCGGGTGTCCCACTTATGTGCACAGCCTCCCTCCTGGCTTTACATTGACTGTTGAGTATGAAGTTTTATTTTGCTTTGGACTTAGATTTACTAATTTAGTAATTGGTTATGTTTTATCCAGTTTCTGATACATATAAAGCATGAAATTTCTTGTGTCAGTTAATTCTTTCACATTTCTTACTTTACTAAAATTGTTTTACTACATCTTTTTGAAAATCTTCTTTTCTAGTTCCTGATAAGTGGATATGAGGAAATAACTGTGAATATCATCAAGTAAAATCCAGCAATTTTCCAGAGTATAACCAAACCAAATTACTAGGATTGTCTGATGTCACCAAATTGTTGGGCAAGCAATATTTATAAATATATACTTTTGGTAAAATTGGGCATAGAACGAAGCTATAGTTTCCAGTAAGAGATGACATTTAAAACAGCAGAAATTCCCTGGGCAAGGGAAAGAGTGAAGAAATTTCTGTTACATTTTCTGGGAAATGAAAAATCAACTTGAAAAATACCAAGAATTGAACAGTATAAATCAGATGACACTCATTCTGCTTTAAAAACTTAGACCTTAGTTACAGAGTTTGCCTGAACTATCTCAGATAAATAAAAACTTTTCAATGTCTTTTTAAATCAATGGGCATTATATTACATGTCATCCCAAATGTGATATTGTTCAGCCAGAATGAACCAAATATTTAAATTCAAACCAACTAATGAGCACTTCTTAATATGATTCTTTTGTTTGGGCCCCTCCTTATGCACTATGAGTCAAATTCCTTGAATTCAAGAGCAAGCATCCAAATTATATTGACAGACAAAATGCAAGTCATTTTTCTTTGCTGAACAACTTACAAGATTTTGAAGTGATTCATAAAGCTACTTACAATGGATGGATATTATTGAATATCCAGCAATTGCACGTCACACGTATGTTTTCTAAAGAGAAAAATATAGGCTAATACAGGCTAAATAATTTGAATAAGGACATGCACATCTCTAAATAATATCAGAACAGACTTGAATATAATTCTACTTATTCCTCATCCTGTAATTTTCTCACTATTTCAAATTATCCCTCTTTTCTTTTGTACCTGTATAACTCTCGGCATTGTGAAACATTTAAGATGTTACAGCTTACCCATGGGAGTAAAATGTTGTACTTAATTATTAATTTTTATATTTATTTATTTAGTACAGGGGATACAGGATCTACACCATCTCATTGCATAGGTCACACTCAGTGATTCTCCTATTTTCAGTCTCCCAAGCATTGAGATTACAGGCACACCACCACACCCAGTCTCAATGGTGGTCTCAGCATGCCCCAGGGATGGAGGGAGCATGGCATGCCTGGCATCAAACACTAGTCTCTGAGCTCTGCCTAAGCAGGCACTTTAGTCCACTGAGCTATCTGACCAGCCCTACTTAATCATTAAGAATGACTAGTTTTTCTAAAACATTGGGTGAGCTGGGGAGATAGCTCCACAGTCTAAGCACCTGCCTGGCAAGCACAAGGAGCTAAGTTCAATTCCCAATACCACATGCCATGCTGGCTCTGGAACTCTGGGTGTGCAGTGTTGGCCATAAAACTGGGTATGGAGGCATATACCTATAATTTCAGTGCTGGTTTGAGGCTAAGAGAGGAGGATCACTACAAGTGATGGGTAGTGAGACAATGTACCAAATAAATAAATAAATAACACCAAAAATTTTCACTTCTAATGTTAACCCTGAAAATACCCTCTCTCGACTAGGTAGATTTATAGCGTCTTATAATTAAAAATATTTTCCTATAAACAAAATTAAAAAGATCACTACTAAATGATAACAGACATATTACAAAACAATAAATTTATAATTAGTTAATATATCTGTTATAAAATCAAACAAAGTCACAGAACCCTCAGAAATCTAGTTAATATGGCAAGGAAAAAGGAGGCAATTGATATTGTTTAAGCGTCTACAGTAATCCAGGAGAGTAGTGATGATTTTGTATCATTTAGCCAGTAAAGCCTAAAACAAAAGAGATGACTATAACTTCATTGACTTATTGCTCTGAATGAAGTTTTATACCAGCGTACACTCTTAAAAGCAACAGCCATTCTTAACCTTATAGCCAAAGGTAAATTTGATGAAAATGTCGTAACAGAAAGTTTCATTATAAAAATATGCTAAAATATAATTCATAAAAATCAAAACAATTTTCTCACAAAACACAATTATGAGAAAGTGGCATATAGTTTTGATGTAGCCAAAATTTCTAATAAAAAAAATCTTTCAGTTCAATTTTCTTTCCTTACATGTCTTTTTGTGATATTCTGATCTGGCTAAGTTGGTATGTACCTATTATGGCACAAATTTATCTATATTGTTATGAACATGAGAATATTTTTGCATTTTAAGTTATGGAATCACTTTTGAAATTCTCAACAATCAGAGTATTTCCAGGGCAATTCTAATCAATTGTAGAACATATTTATCAGTTAGGCATCTTTGGATGAAACAATAATATTGAGTCTTCTGCAGTACAGGAAGTCTTCACCTTTCATAATAATGAGCAGTTAATTTAAACACTAAATAACTTTGGGTGCTGTAAAACAGAATAAAGAAGAGGAAGTAAGGTATATACTACAAGAAAAGGAATACTACATTAAAAGATAGAAGACCTATTCTCAAGTCCCAACCTTTTATTGTTAATGTGTTTACTTTGGTATATTATTTTACTTTCTAGAACTTACTTTAACAATCATCTCACTGATTTAGCCTCTATAAAAAGAACAAGATAAACTCAAAATAGGTGGACTAGAGGAAAAAATAAAATAAGGAAAATATTATTCAGATAGGCATATAATGAACAGAAAAAAATTAAGAACATATAATGTGATTCTGCAAACTTACTGCAAAATTTATAGAATTGTAGATACTTATATGAATGTTTTTAAAGAACACATAAATTATTATCATTAATAATTAGAGAGGACTTATAATGAGATCTGACAGAAAATAGACAATAATATAATTAACAACTTTATGCCACAAAACAATAATTAGGTGAAAGAGACATAGTCTTCAAAAGTACATGTTAAAAAACAACAAACGATGTACCATAAAACTATATACTTTTACATCTATCAAAAATTTAAATTCAAAGTTAAAAACTTTCCACAGAATGAATTCCTTGCCAAGATATCTGTGCTGAAGAATTTTCTCCAATATTTAGAAAAGAAATGCTCTTATACAAACTTCTAAAATAGGAAAGGAGGGGACATTTCCAAACTGAGCTTATGAATGCAACATAAACTTGATACAAAAAACTAAAATTCATTCCAAATAGAAAATTGTGGACCAATAACACTTCTGAATTTAAAAAGACAGTATCTTAAAAATGTTAGCATACATCAAGACACCACAATCACATGATCTTTATTTCAAAAATGTCAGATTAATGCAACATTTAAAAATAAATCTTAGTGAGTGATTTTATTAAGATCATGATGGATAAAGTCTCTATGATCATTTTGATAGATGCAGAAAAGTATGCCAACAATTCAACATCTCTGCATGGTTAAAAAATAGGCTCAAAAATAGAAAATACAGGGGAATTCGACGTGGCTGAATAAAGGGGGTGCCACATTGGAGTTACTCAGAGAAAACCAACTAAAAAAGGAAGGGATATACATACATGTAATCATGATGCCAAAATTTATCTGAAATGAAAGACTTGCACATTGAACAAAACATGGACATAGGGCTTGATAAAATGCCAGTGTAGCCCAGTGGGCTGCTTATGGGTTGCCCATTGGTTGGCAGGCTGCGTGCCATACTGGGAGGTATAAAAGGAGAAAGAAAAAAAGTTAAAAATAAAAGAGACTGAAAAGAGCAGGTAACTCATACCACACAGGATAGACTTGGCATATAAGGCCCCTGACTCTTTAGCTTTCCACCAAACAGAGAACATTACAGCCTGGCAGCAAATACCACAGGCACAGACAGGGGTCAATAAACCACTCCTTCACCAATTAACCATGATATTTGTCTTTGTTGTTGTTATTGTTTTTTGACTTGGTTTGTTTTGGATTCTGTTTTTGCTTTTTGTTTCTGTCATGTGCCAGAGCAGCTAACTGGGTTCTCTACGGACAGCAAGAATAGGGCTTGCAGTGGAGATGGCAGTTCAGGTACTGAATAGCATGACCTCTCCAGTTTCTAGTGGCTTTAGAAAGGGATTTGGAATTTAAACGTCCTTGCATTACTGCACAACAGTAAGTAGGTAGTTGGCATCCCCCATCCACAAGATAGGAAATGAAGGGGTACAGAGCAGGCCTAGGCTGTTTTCACAGCAGTGGCAGGAGCAGAGAATCCACCCACAGCATCCTATCCTATCCCATGCTACCCTGCAACAAGCTATGTGAAAGGACAGAGATGTGCTCCTGGAAGTGGAATCGAGGAGGCTGTAAAAGGACTGTGAGTCAGCAACTGTATGCAGAACTAGGAGCAGCCTCAGGCTGTTGATCTGAGGGTACCTCAGCAACTGTGAGAGAGATGCAGGGACAGATAGGGTAAAGAGTGAATGGGTCACTGAGGGACATACAGAAAATTCCTGGAGCTGAAGACTCTGGCTCTAGCTCCACACAACCAGAGCCATCTTTCCTTATTTTTCTTCATTTATCTCTCTGCTTTGCATCGTGTCCCTCTTGAATTTTCCCACCATAGAATAAAAGCACTCTACTTAGGGTAAATTCTTTGCATACAAGTTCCTAATTTATGTTGGATTTTGTTACATAGCTACAAATCTTGTCCTTTTGGTAAAAGGTACCAAATTAAGAATTAACTTAATTTTTCAGTTTCTAAGCTGTGCTTCATGCTACTGTTAATACTAATTATACTGCTTTAGTCAGGATGTTATACCTGTTGTAAACAGTTGCTCCTTGTATAACAACACTGTGATTAACTGGAGTCATAACTGTCACCATAGTTCCATAACAAAAGACTAGGTGCTAAACTATACAGATAACAACCTTTCATCCTTAACAAACTGGGAGGGTGGGATCTTGGTGCAAAAACACAATTATCTACACCTAGAATACATTTTTGAAGAATAGACATTTCCTAGAAGAGATATTTTTGCAATACTAGTGATAAAGTTATCTACTATAAGCAATTTGCAAGTATCAAATTAGAAAACAAAATCAAAGAAAATAACAAGGTGCAGAAGCAACATGCAGCTGAAGCCCTCTAGCCTACCAACAATTACAGAAGACAATAAAGGAGAGGAAATGAGAATCCACCAACCTGAATTTTCTGAAATAATAGCAGCAGAAGTTAAAAAATAAAGTAAGTGAGGCTACAGTGAAAATAATCTCTCAAATAAAAACAGGAATTTAGGCAAATGATGGAAATAATAATGGTTCAGCATAGAAAAGAAATGAATGCATTGAATGTACTCAGATATGCAGGAGATTGAGACCTCCTCCACAGGCCCGCTGGAAGTGCAGCCTATCCAGCAGCCAGGCCCCCCACATGAGTCAGACCTCCTCCCCATGACTGCTTAAAGAGCAGCCTGTCCAGCAGCCAGGCCCACCACGTGAGTGAGACCCCCTCCCCCAGCCCACAAGCAGCTCAGTTGACCCAACAGCCCAAACTGACTGGCCAACCCACGGGCACACAGTTCTGCAGCAAAGGTCACTGCTAAACAGAATGATACAGACAAGGAGCAAAATGCAATCTCAGGTCCTGAGCCCACCTGTAACAAATACAGGAGACACTACCATACAAGATAATGGGAATCCTGCAGCCAAAATGTCTGAATTAGTAGCATCTGAAGTAAACAAACAAATGCAGAAACGTATACAGGAACTCGGATTGGAGATAACCTCTGAAGTTAAAAAAGAAATCTTTGAATTACTAGAGCCTGAAGTAAAACAAAACAAAACAAAACAAAACAAAACAAAAAAACAGCTGCAGAAAAGCATAGAGGGAGTGAGATCAGAAATAGCCTCTGAAGTAAAAAAACAAAGCATTTCTAAATTAATAATGTATAAAGGAAAAGAACAACTGTCGAAAGGTAGAGAAGAAATGAGAGCAGAAAAATATCTCTGAAGTATAAAAAATAAAAGGATAACTATAATGAAGGATTTCATAAATGCCTCTAAGAAGACATTGATAAAGAGTTAGAGGATATTAGAAAAATGATGGAATCACTGAATGAGAAATATAGGAAAGAAATAGATCACAAGAAACAGGTTCAAAGAGATACACAGGAAAATAAAACCTCAATCACAAGCTCGCAACATCGTATGAACAAAAGTGAAGATAGGATTACCGATCTTGAAGACACAGTCACAGCTAGCGAAAAGGTAAGAAAGGATCTCTTAAAAACAACCAAGATGCCAGAAAAAGTAATTCAACATCTGCAAGATGCTGCAAAAATGAACAACGTGAGATTAATAGGAACCAGTGAGTTAGGAGGAGTCAATACAAATGATATAAAAAGAATTTTGGCTGAAGTAATAACAGAAAACTTCCCAAATATGAGAAAACAACTGGACACTCAGGTAACTGAAGCATACAGAACTCCAAATAATATCAACCCCACTAAAAATAGACCAAGACATGTAATAGTCAAGATTCCATAAATCCAGCAGAAGAATAATATACTTAAAGCTGCTAAAGAAAAGAAACAGATCACATTTAAAGGAAAACCCATCAGAACAATGGCAGATTTCTCTCCATAAACCATGAAGTCAAGAAGAGTATGGAGCAGAGTGCTTCAAATCTTCCATTAAAACAAATTCCAGCCTAAACTGCTATACCCCGCACAACCAAGTATGAAGAAGTGCAACACTTCCATGACAAGGAACAACTGAAGAATTTCATGATGTCAAAGCCAACCCTATGCAGACTACTAAAAGATATTTTAGAGGGAGATCAAAATCGCCTGATCTCTACAAATGAGATCAGAAAGAACACACCAAATAGGGCAAGCAATTAAACACAGGAGAAAAAGGAGTAAACAGTAGTAAGTAAAAGACATGTGAATCATAAGTCTATTCATTTTAATTATAACTGTCAATGTAAATGACCTCAATTCTCCAATTAAAAGAAATAGACTGGCAGAGTGGATAAAGAAACATAATCCAACAATATGCTGTATACAAGAAACAAACTTAACTCATAAAGAAACGCATAGGCTAAAAGTTAAAGGACAGAAAACAATACTAGATGTCCCAACACCTAAGAAAATAGCAGAGGTAGCAATCATGTTTGCAGACAGTTTAAACTTCAAACCAAGACTGATCAAATGAAATAAAGAAGGCCACTACATACTGGTTAGGTAAAAATGCAACATGAAAAGGTAACACTAATAAATATGTATGCACCCAACATGGGAAAACCAAGTTATACAAAACAAATCTAAATGGATAGGAAAAAGTCTAATATCCAATACCACAGTCTTAACAAGAGACCTTAATACCCATTCATCCCAAAAAGATAGGTCAATCAGACAAAAAATTAGCAAAGAAGTAGCAGAACTGAACCAGAACCTGGAACAACTGAACTTAGTGGACATACACAGAGTGTTCCACCCAACCACTTCTGAATACACATTTTTTCAGCTACACACAGGACATTTTCCAAAATAGACCACCTATTATTGCATAGGTCATGCTAAAGTACACGCAAGAAAGCAGAAATTATCCCATGTATATTACCTTATCACAGTGCAATGAAACTGAAAATAAATGGCAAAGGAAATCACAAGAACCCTAGATATACATGGAAATTAAACAATACCCTTCTCAGCAACCAGTGGGTTACAAATGAAATTAAACAAGAAATTAAATAATATTTACACTTTAATGAAAATTCAAACACAACTTACTGGAATTTATTGGATGCAATGGTACCAGTTCTTAATGGGAAATGTATAGCCCAGAACTCACACGTTCAGAAAACAGAATGCAAGCATATAAATACTCTCTTGCTACACCTGAATCAATTAGAAAGAGAAGAGCAAATGAAACACAAAGCCCAAAGACAGAAGGAATTTACAAAGATTAGAGCAGAAATTAACTCAATCCAGACAAAGAAAACAGCACAAGGAATTAATAAATCAAAATCTGATTCTTTGAAAGCTGAAATAAATTGACTATCCTCTAGCTAACCTCATCAAAAAGTGGAAAGGACTCAAATTCAAGCAATAAGGAATGACAACAGTGAAATGACTACACACCCAGCAGAGATTCAGAGGATCATAAATAGCTACTTTGAGAATATTTACTTTCACAGCAATGAAGACACAGATGAAATGGACAGATTTATAGAAAGGTACAAACTACTAAAACAGAATCAAGAAGATATAAGAACTATCAACAACCTAATAACGTTCAGTGAAGTACAAAATGTCATAAAATGTCTACTGACAAAGAAAAGTTCATGTCGTGATGGATTCACAGCTGAATTCTGCAACAAATTTACAGAAGACATAATCCCAATACTCCTCAAACTGTTCAATGAAACTGACAAGGAGAAAATCCTCCTAAAATCATTCCTAGAGGCAAGTATTACACTCATACCAAAACTAGAGAGAGATGCAACTAAAAAGAGAACTATAGGCCAATTTCTCTCATAAACATAGATGCAAAAAACCTGAATAAAATCCTCACCAATAGAATACAGTAAACCATCAAGAAAAGTATACACCATGACCAGGTAGGATTCATCCTAGACATCTAAGGATGGTTTAACATATGTAAATCTACAAATGTAATCCACTATATCAATAGAGCCAAAGCCAAAAACCACATGATGGTCTCAATTGATTCAGACAAGGCTTTTGACAAAATCCAACACTAATTCATGTTCAAAGCACTACAGATAAATAGGAATAGAGGGCCTCTACCTCAATCTGATAAAAGCTGTCGTCTTTTACTGTCTGATGTGCTACAAGACAATGATATCTCTTATTGCCACTCCTATTCCATATACTTCTGGAATCATTAGCTACTGCCATTAGACAAGAGAGAGAAATAAAAGGAATAAGACTAGGCAAAGAAGAAGTTAAATTATCACTATTTGCAGATGACATGATAATCTACTTGGAAGACACAAAGAACTCCACCAAGAAGCCATTAGAATTAATGCACAAATTCAGTAGCATATCAGGGTACAAGTCAACTCATAAAAGTCACTAGCATTCTTTTACAAATATAACAAACACACTGAAAGAGAAATTAGAGGAAAAAATATCTTTCAAAATAGCATTGAAAAAAATGAAATATTTAGGAATGAACCTAACTAAAGAAGCAAAAGATCTATTCAGTGAAAACTACAGTATCTGAAAATAGAGATCCTAGGGGATTTCAGAAAATGGAAAGATATTCCCTGCTCCCAGATACATAGAACAAACATCGTCAAGATGGCCATACCTCCTAAACTGTCATACAGATTTAATGCAATCCCTATCAAAATACCATCAACATACCTCAAAGACCTGGAGAAACCATTCCTAAAATTTATCTGGAATGAGAAAAGACCTAGAATTGCAAAGTCAATCCTGGGCAACAAAGATAAGGTAGGAGGCATTAGAGTTTCTGACCTGAAGTTATACTACAAAGGTATTGTGATTAAAATCAGCTTGGTATTGGGGAAAAATAGACCCGGGGATCAATAGAATACATGAAAAGATGCAGAAGCAAATGCAAATACACTCAGATACCTTATTTTTGACAAAGGGGCCAAATATGTTTACTGGAAGAAAGATAGCCTCTTTAACAAATGGTGCTGGAAAAACTGGCTCTCCACTTGCCTAAAACTGAAACTTGACCCAGGTCTATTATCATGCACTAAACTAAAGTCAAAATGCATTATAGATCTAAATATTAAGAGAAAGAACTTCCTGTTCCAGCCCAGACACAAACCACACCACTGGGAGCCAAGCCCGTGTGCGCACCGCGGGTAAGCCCCCTGTGCCCCTCTGCCCCTCCTCTGCGTTCCTGCGACTAACTTCCTGTTCCAGCCCAGACCCAAACTGCACCGCTGGGAGCCAAGCCTGCGCGCCCGCCGCAGGTAAGCCCCCTGCGCCCCTCTGCCCCGCCTCTGCGTTCCTGTGACTAACTTCCTGTCCCAGCCCAGACCCAAACCGCACTGCTGGGAGGCAAGCCTGCGCGCCGGCTGGGTCAAGATCCCTGGCCCGCCTTCCCCTCCCCCGCTCCCCCCCCCCTTTTTTTTTAACCCCTCCAGCCCAAGCTCCAGCACCGAACCCATCAAATATCTCGTTTGACAACCGATCTGGTCCACGAGCCTACCAGGACTACTCAATCCCAAAGCTCCACTTCCACCTACAGACCATATCCACAGGGATGCACAAAAGCTAGCAGCCAGAGCTCCAACACAGAGTCAGGAACCTCTGTAGAGGAACCAGCTTGGAGTCTCCAGACCAAATGCCCATAGACACAGCATAACGGAACCAAAGTGCAGAGGTCGCTTCCATACAAAATGATAACAACAAGGAGTAGGAGGCAATCTCAGAACCCGTGCCCACCCAAACCAAATACAGAAGACACTATCATGGAAGAAAATGAGAATTATACAGAAGAAACCTCTGAATTGGTAGCATCTGAGGCAGACACACAAGTGCAGAAACTTATAGAGCAACTGAGATCAGAGATAACATCTGAAGTAAACAAAGAAATACATGAAGTGGAAAAACGGCTGGAGAAACTTATACAGGACATCAGAGCAGAAATAATACCTAAAATTGACAAAGACATGCCTAAATCAATAGCATTCCAAGTAGGGGAACAACTACACAAAAGTAGAAAGGAGAACAGAACAGAAATAATCTCTGTATTAGAGAGAGAAAGGATAACCATAATGAGAGACTTCAATACTAATAAAGAAGACATGGATAAAAAATTAGAGGAGAATAGAAAAATGATGGACTCCCTGACGGAGCAATACAGGAAACACACAGATCGCATGAAACAGTTTCAAAGAGATATACAAGAAAATAAAACCTTGATCACAAGTTGGCAGAGCCGAATGAACGAAAATGAAGATAGAGTTTCCAACCTTGAAGACACAGTTGCAGCCAGTGAAAGAGTAAGAAAGGATCTTTTAAAAACAACCAGAATGCAGGAAAAAATAAGTCAACATCTGCAAGACGATGCAAAAATGAACAACGTGAGATTAATTGGAATCAATGAGAAAGGAGGAATCAATACAAATGATATAAAAAGAATATGGGCAGAAGTAATAGCAGAAAACTTCCCAAATCTGAGAAAACAATCAGACATTCAGGTAACTGAAGCCTACAGAACCCCAAATAACATCAACCCAACTAAAAACATGCCAAGACATATAATAGTCAAGATACCAGAAATCCAGCTGAAGAATAATATACTAAAAGCTGTTAGAGAAAAGAAATAGATCACATTTAAAGGAAAACCCATCAGAATAACAGCGGATTTTTCTTCACAAAACATGAAGTCAAGAATGGCATGGAGCAGAGTGCTTCAAGTCCTCCATAAAAACAAATTTCAGCCCAGACTATTGTACCCGGCAAAACTCTCCTTCAAGTATGAGGGAGAAGTGAAATATTTCCCTGACAAAGAACAACTAAAGAATTTCATGACATCAAAGCCAGTGCTACAAAATATTCTGACAAATATTGTAAAAAGGGACCAAAATGACCCAAATCCAACAAATGAGAACAGAAAGATCCCACCAAATAGAGTAACCAACTAAAAATAGCAGGAAACATTGGTAAACACTAGTGAATAAGAGTCATGTCAGCCATAAGTCAATACATTTCAATTATAACCATCAATGTAAATGGACTCAATTCTCCAATCAAAAGAAGTAGACATGCAGAGTGGATAAGGAAACAGACCCAACAATTTGCTGCATACAAGAAACACATTTAACCCATAAAGAAACTCATAGGCTTAAAGTTAAAGGTTGGAAAACAATACTACATGCTCCATCACCTCAAAAAAAAGCAGGGGTAGCAATCCTCTTTGCAGACAGTCTAAACTTTAAACCAAGACTGATCAAACGAAATAGAGAAGGCTACTACATACTGGTTAGGGGAAAAAATCATGATGAAGAGGTAACACTCATAAATATGTGTGCACCCAACATGGGAACAGCAAGCTATACAAAACAAACCTTAATGGACCTGAAAAGTCTCATATCCAATACTACAATCTTAACATGAGACCTCAACACTCCCTTATCCGAAAAAGATAGGTCAAGCAAACAAAAAATCAGCAAAGAAGTGGCAGAACTGAATCAGAACTTGAAACAATTGGACTTAGTGGACATATACAGAGTGTTCCATCCAACCACCTCAAAATACACATTCTTCTCAGCTGCACATGGGACATTTTCTAAAATAGATCGCATATTAGTCCATAGATCATGCTTAAGTAGATGCAAGAAAACAGAAATTATCCCATGCATTTTATCTGACCACAGTGCAATCAAATTGGAAATAAATGATGAAAGAAACCATAGGAATTCCAGGACTACATGGAAACTAAACAGCACTCTTCTCAACAACCAATGGGTCACAGATGAAATTAAAGAAGAAATAAAACAG
>PVJA010039846.1:0-18891 GCA_004027025.1 Myocastor coypus | reverse complement strand
TTTTTTTTTTTTTCTTTCTTTCTTTTTTTTTTTGGCAGGACCGGGTTTCAAACTCGTAACCTAGCACTTGCCAGGCAGACACTTGTGCCACGGAGCTATCTCCCCAGCTCCTAGTCCCCTTATCTTAAGGTCACATTCCCACTCTTTACTTGCTCAACTAAGCTAATAGATAGGCTTACAGATGGTGCCCTTAAGGACTCTGGGGTGTGAGGAATGGGGGCAGAGCTGAGGAATGCCCAAAGGGATAGTTTTGGGTAAATGTGACCATGTCCTGCAGCTTGTAGTCTTCTTAAAAGTGTAGGGGGTTTTTTGGTTGGTGTTCATTTTTTTTTTTTTTTTTTTTTTTTTTTTTTTTTTTTTTTTTTTTTTTTTTTTTTTGAGACGATGTCTCAATATATAACCCAGGCTGGCCTTGAACTCGCTGTGTAGTCCAGGCTGGCACTGGTTCATGCTGACCTCCTGCCTTAGCCTCCTATTGCTGGAATTATAGGTATGCGCCACCCAGCCTGGCAAAAGTACAATTAAAAAAAAATTTTTTTTTATTGTTTCAGAACCTTTGTTTATTTATTCACTCATTTTCATGGCCGGCTCAGCCCGCCTTGAGGGCAGGGCTGGCGCAGCATGTGGTGCCAGGGATCGAACCGCGGTCCCTGAAGCCGCCCAAGCTTTCCCAAGCAGGTGCTTTAGACCACTGAGCCATCCTGCCAGGCCCCAAAAGTACAATTTTTAAGTTACAATTTTCTTCGTTTCCTTTCCACCTATCTTTGCTCCTTCTGTTCTGCCTCAATGCACACACTCAAGTCTGTTTGGAGAATTAGGTCCACTTGGGCACAGAGGTGGGGCCATGACGTGTCTTGTGGCACTGTCACCTACACTGTGCGGGCCTGGGGTGAGGATGGCTGTGTGTCCCCGTTTGCCTGGCATTATATCAGCTTTAGTGCTTGAAGTCACCCATTCCAGGAAACTGGTCAGTCCTGGGCAAACCAGGACGGTTGGTCTCCAGACCTGGGTGGCAGTTCAGCGGAGCTTGGGGCTCGGCAGACCTCTTCCGTGAAGGCCTCGGGCTCTGCCGGCTTCTCCCTGACAGCTGTCTCCCACCATCGCATCTCAGGTGTGATTCTGCCCGGAGAAACCAAAACCTTTACCTTCTTCTTCAAGTCTTTGAATGCTGGGATCTTCAGGGAGTCCTGGGAGTTCCGAACGCACCCCACCCTCCTGGGAGGTGCCCTCCTGCTGGTCACCCTACGGGCAGTGTCCCTGACTCAGGACATTTTCAGGGATGAGAGGAAGTTGCTGAAGGTAAGGGGCCCAGGGCCTCAGCCCTTGGGGACACATGGTAGGCTATCCCAGTGTGCTTCTTGGCAGTGCCTGTGGGGATCTTATTTTTTCCCTGCCCAGGGGGTGAAATTTTCACAATCAGGCAACCAAGTTTGTTTAATAAACACTTCTGGGGCTTGGGGATGAGCAGCTGGGGCCAGCAGATGAGCAGGGCAGCGGGCAGCCCCGCCCACTGAGCTGGAAAGGAATGCGCCCCAGTCCTGGATCCAGGGGCAGGAAGGTGCAGCCCCCACGGATCATGTGACCCCTGGCTGTACTCTGTTTCCTGCTGGCTGCTGCTGTGCAGCTGAGGGACATTTCGCCAAAGAGACTTCCCAACCAGTGGGGACAGTTTCGTAGCCTGTCTCGGCACCCTGCCAACCCCGTGGCCCTCACATGTGGTCCTGTGCGGGATTCTGCAGAGAGCTGTATGGCTTCGTTTCGCTGAGGCCCCAGACATGGCCAGTTATTTCATAGCCAGAGTGATCAAAGGCGATCTTGGCGAATGTCAGGCTCCCAGAACTCACTGCCTGTAGGGTTGACGTCACACGAGGTGCCTTTCCACTTGACTTCTGTGGCACGGCCTGCGTGGCCAAGCTGAGGGAAAGGTCATTGCTCATTGGTGCCCAAGCGGTGCTCCCTGCCCTCTCCTAGCGGGGAGGTGATAATGTGTGACCTCCAGGTCCCATTCCAGAGCCACTGTCCTTGGGGTCCCTTCCAGGGAATGAGGATATTTGGAGAGTCAGGCACTCAAAGGCTTTTGAGTCTTGGAAGAAGGTGTGTGTGTGTGTGTGTGTGTGTGTGTATGTGGGTGTGGGTGTGGGTGTGTGACCCCATGGAGGTGCCAGGTGCCCAGGGTCTGGCTCCCTTGAGGACCCAGGGTGCTGGGCGCTGGGCAGCTATCGCGTGCTGTTTTCCCTCTCCCAGAGAAAGCTGGCTGCCCACAAGTCGGTCACCATCATGCACATGGTGCTGCAGGAGCTGCTGAGGAGGATTCAGACCCCAGAGCGTGCACTGTCCCCTGTGGAAGCTTACCTGACAGAGGAGGACTTGTTCTACCATAGGAACCCTAGGGTACAGGCTCTGTGCCATGCATGCCCCTTCCCGGAGCAGCCGTGTGGGATCGGGGTGCTATTTATGCTCTCATGTTCCTCCATAGACATAGAGAGGCTAAGGGGTGTAGCCAAGGGAGCAAATCGAAGCCTGGTGGGGGCCGAAAGGCACAGATTTCTTTTTTTTTTTTTTTTAATTTTAATTTAATTTTATTTATTTTTTCTTGTTTCAGAACCTTTGTTTGTTTATTCACTCATTTTTATGGCTGGCTCAGCCCGCCCCGAGGGCAGGGCTGGCACAGCATGTGGGCCCGGGGATCGAACAGCAGTCCCCGAAGCAGCCCAAACTTTCCCAAGCAGGGGCTTTAGGCCACTGAGCCATCCCGCTGGGCCCGTGGCACAGATTTCTTTAACCACAGCCTTTTGTTCTTTCATTTTTAAGGGTGTGTGTGTGTGTGTCTGTGTGTGTGTGAGACAAGGTCTTCCTATGTAGTTCAGGCTGGTCGCAAACTCATGGCAATCTTCCTGCCTCAGCCTCCTGCGTGCTGGCATTACAGTTGTGCACTGTTGTGCCCAGCAAAGTGCAGCCTTTATTGGCAGCCTCCATGCAAAGCAGCTTTCATTGGAGATGCTCTAGCTGAAGAGGAAGCGGGGAGCCCCCCTGGTCCCTCAGTCTGGATCAATGCCTGCTACACGGGGCAAATGGGATCTGGCTGCCATGGCTGGGCATAGGCCACCTAGCCGTCCCCTCACTGTGGTCTCCCGCTTCAGCTGCAGCTGCACTACCAGCACCAGGTGGTGCAAGACCTGCACCAGCTGTGGCAGCAGGATGTGATCCTGCCCCTCAAGGACAAGGAGCCTCAGCCCAGCCAGGAAGAGCCCCTGAGCGCCAGGACTCAGGCAGCCTCTCCAGAGAAGGCCCTGAGGAACCCGGAGCTCTTCAGGAGTCCCACCCCAGATCTGCCTGGGAGGGAGAGCAGGGCCCAGAAGAACTCCCGAGATCCCTCCCTGTCTCAGAAGTCGGCCACAGGGACCAAGAATGCCCCACCCAAGAGCATCATGGAGGAGATTCTGGTGGAAGAGAGCTCCGACTTGGAGAGTGTTGGGAGCCTCTCGGAGCCAGTTGGCTTCCCCTTGCCCGAGTGGAACCTCTGCCTGGAGGACCTCAGAAAGGTGCCCTTGGGGCCCAGAGGGGACTGGTGGACTGCTGGTGCAGTGCTAAGAGCAGCAAAGGGTATCCCAGTAGCCCCATGTGCAGAGACTTAACCTCCTGAGGGCCCAGAGAAAGCCATCTTTTAGGTCACATCTTTTTTTTTTTCTTGTTTCAGAACTTTTGTTTATTTATTTTTTAAAATAATTTTTAATTTAATTTTATTTTTTTCCTTGTTTCAGAACCTTTGTTTGTTTATTCACTCATTTCTATGGCCAGCTCAGCCCGCCCCGAGGGCAGAGCTGGTGCAGCATGTGGTGCCGGGATCGAACTGCAGTCCCTAAAGCTGCCCAAGCTTTCCCAAGCAGGCGCTTTAGACCACTGAGCCACACTGCCGGGCCCCTATTTATTTATTTTTATGGCCAGCTCAGCCTGCCCTGAGGGCAGGGCTGGAGCAGCATGTGGTGCCAGGGATAGAACCATGGTCCCTGCAGCCGCCTAAGCTTTCCCAAGCAGGCGCTTGAGACCACTGAGGCATCCTGCTGGGCCCCTAGGTCACATCATTTTTTTCTGGGATTCCCAGGTATCTATGGTACAGGAAGAGCTCTCTCTGGAACCCTGGAAAACCTTGCAGAAAGGTTGATGGGTACAGATTTCTGAGGGAGGTATCAGGCCCCACAGAAGGTACCCGAGACAAATCCCATGGCTGTCAGCTCCTGGTCCTGCACCCCTGGCCCCATATCACCACGCCCGTCACTAGGGCACATTAGGGACCTTTGGAACCCTACAGCAGAGTAGTGACCCACGGTGCCTGTGATCCTCACCAGGCTGTGAACACACTTCCTGAGAAGCCTGAGGGAGAGGATGTGCGTATCAGGCTCCACAGGGCGGCCCTGGAGCTGTATCCCGAGCAGAGTTCGCTGCTGCCCAGAGAGCTGAGGTAGATGCCCCCTCTCCCCGAGCCCCACCTTCCCTCCTGTGCCGTCAGCCTTCTTACAGCGTGGCCAAGACCCACCTGTGCAGACTTGGAGGCCTGCTGTGAGGCCCAGCCCTTCCGGTTGGGCAGACGCTGCCCCAGCTGTGGCTTCGTGCAGCTGTCTGACGCCCTCCTGAGACCCTCCTGAGCCCAGGCCTGGGTCATCTTTTCTTGGAAAGCTGCCCCTCCCCCGCCCCCAGCACTGGGGGGAGCACCCGCTGGTGGCATTTCCCTGGTCATTCCTGGCCCTGGGCCTCTGCAGGTCCCAGGGCAAATGAGGAGCAGGCTGTGCCTGCAAGGTCTTGCTTGTGCTCTAGTTTGCAGCTGTGGCGCAGCATGATCAACAACCTGGTGAACCATTCCCTGTGGCTGCGGGCGCTGCTGGACCTCCCGGAGAAGGAGACCATGTACACGCTCGCCCTGGAAGAGCAAGGTCAGGGCCCCGGGCAGCCATGCCTTGGCGTTGTCTTTCCCAGCCCCCTGCCCTGACAGCTGTGAGGTCTTGTGGTGGGTGCCCTCCTAGGGGGAGCGCATGGAGCCCAGCACCCTCCTGTCCGCAGCCAAGATGTTGGACCCCGAAGCTACCCTAGCCACCCCAATAGTGATCCCCATTTTTCTTGCAGGTAGAGTCTCAGAGAAATTAAGTTACTTTTCAGTGGCCGTGCACAGGGAATTCTCTCTCTCTCTCTCTCTCTCTCTCTCACTCTCTCTCTCATCTCTCTTTCTCTGAGACAGAGTCTCACTGCTGTGTAGTTCAGACTGGCCTTGAACCCAGCCTGTAGTCCAGACCAGTGTGGAACCCAGTCTCTTAACCCTCACCCGAATGAGACAGTCGTAGGGGCTGCAGAGAGTTGGGCCCTGGGCTGTCACCTTCACTCCTCTGTTCCCAGCCTAGAATGTCGGGTCAGCGGGTGCACGGCTGGCAGGGTGTATGACTTTCTGCTCCCCTCCGTCAGATCAGAAATCCGTTCCTGCCACGGAAACGAAGGTGACAGCCGGGAGAGCTGGGAAGGAGGAACGGAAAGGGACAGCCCAGGAGAAGAAGCAGCTGGGAATCAGAGACAGGGAGGAAAGAAAAGCAATCAAGTCGCCCATGAAAGAGGCATTTGGGGCCCTCCGTGCCCTGAGCGGGTGGGGGGAGGGGACCGTGGTGCCCAAGAGCCGCTGTGCCGGGGCTGGGGCCCACCTCAGGAGCCATGGGGACTCCGCCTCCCCCAGCAGGACCGTGTGAACAGCAGAAAGCAGAAGGCAAGAGAGGACAGGAAGGCGCTCAAGTCTACAAGTCGAGACAGGTTTTCCTCGGAAGACTCCATGCCCGACAGCATCAGGACATCTCAGGAACCCATTGATCCCCTGGTCATGGAGAAATACACACACAGGCTGCACGTGAAGGTGCGGGAAGAACCTGCCCCCCACCCCTGCTGCCCCTGTGCCGCCAGCCGCACTCTCTGCTGCCACTGTAAGTCTGGTAGTAAGAGCTGCCTGTGCCAGATGGAGGCAGAGCCGCCGCCCCCAGAGGGCGGGCATTCTCATGAGCAGGGCAGGCCTCATGAATAAGCACGGAAGCTAGGTATGTTGATGCAGAGCCTGGCAGCTGGGTCACCCAGGGCAGGGGCACAAGGAGGCTGGGTAGGGCAGGCTGGGCCTCACTGAGCCAGTAGAATCTTGCAAAATCTTGACAAAGGGCAAGGGTGCCCTGGGCGGGGGAAGCAGCTGACACAAAGGAGCGTTATGGAGGGACCCTGTGGGGCTTTGATGGATACAGTAAGGACCTGTGACAAACGGAGCCACATGGGGTTTGCATGGAGGACTGGTGGGGCCTCAGGCATCAGAGGGTTAGACCAAGGGACAGAGGAAAGGAAAGGACACTCTTCTCTCTCAGCCGCCCCCCTACCAGGTGGGCCTCCCTCGTGATCCTCATGGGAGAACACCGTGAGATATCTTAGTTGCTACAACAAAACTACCATGACTGGGCAATTTGTAAGGAAAGACATTGTTTTTATTTCTTGTTTGGTATTGAGATAGGACCTCACTGTGGGGCCCAGCAGGATGGCTCAGTGGTCTGAAGCGCTTGCTTAGGAAAGCTTGGGCAGCTGCAGGGACCGGGGTTTGATCCCCAGCACCACATGCTGCGCCAGCCCTGCCCTCAGGGCAGGCTGAGCCGGCCATGAAAATAAATAAACAAACAAAAGTTCTGAAACAAGAAAAATAAAATAAATAAAAAATTCTTAAAAAAAAAAAAAAAAAAAAGAGATAGGACCTCACTGTGTAGCCCAGGGTGGCTTGGAACTCTCAGCCATCCTCCTGCCTCAGCCTCCAGAGTGCTGGGATGGCAGACACGTGCCCCCTGGGGAGATGCCAGGTACACGCCCCTCGGGGGTATTTTTGTGAGATGAGGCAGCTCAGCACGCAGGTGCCTTCCACTGGGCAAAGCTTCGCCTGTGACGTCTGTCACTTTCCCCCAGGTCTACGGGCTGCTGAACACCCTGGTGACCCACCTGATGGAGCTGACTGATAAGCTCGGCCACCGAGGAGCCACCGAGGAGCGGGAGAGCAGCTGCATGCCCGGTGGTCTTGGGCTTCACCGCCTCCCGGGTGACGGTGGGGTCAACAAAGGATGTTTAGGCTTCTAGCACTTGTGCTGCGCCCGCCCTCCCGTGTGCTGGGTGCCGGGTGCCCGTGGGGTCAGTTGCTGCCCAGCTCCTCCCAGTGTTTGCAGCTGGCCCCACCTGGGCTGGTGACAATGAGAGAAAGGCTGGACGGACCAGGACCACAGCAAGTTGGTGGCAGGATAAGGAATGCAGTCGGGTGACAGGAAGGCCCTGTCTCAAAATAAATAAAAAAGGCCACTACAAAGGGCCCGGGTTTAACCCCCAGTTCTGAAAGAAAAAATAAAAAAAAAGGACGTCACTGCCTGCTGTACCTGGCATCTCTTGCGGCGGCCCCCGCTTCCTCAGGGACCGGGCTTGGGCAACCCCGCTCATTTGTTCGGAATGGATGACGGAGCACAGATATAGTGCAGGTCGGAGGCCAGGAGGAGCCCGGAGGCCCTGGAGTTCACGTTTGGCATTTAGTGGGACCAGCAGTCCCAGAAAAGTGGCATGCTCCCTCCCTCCTGGACCCAGCGGGGTGGAGTTGCTGTACGGGTGAGAGTGGGGGGCAGCTCCCCCTGCCTTCTCCTCCTCCATCCTCGCAGCCCCAGGAGGAGGGGAGGAAGGGCTTGGGAGTGCAGGCAGGCTCCAGCTCCCACACCTCCTGGGGTCCCCCCAACAGTGAACCCAGGATGCCGCCGCCCCCCCCCCCCGCCCGCTGGCTGTAGTAAGGGTTAACCCGGCCCGCTGCCCGCCCCATGGTGGCGTCCTGGCGTCCTGTGTCCTGTTACAGCTGGAGCTGAGCAACTTCCCTCCTGAGCTTGCAGGTTGGAGAGTAGAGCTGCAGCCCGTAGGGACCCTGCGCTACCCTGCGGGGGGTGGGGGGGTCTGCGCCCCTAGTGGATGGCTCTGGGGTTGCTGCCCGGGCTGTGCCGTCCCTCCGCGGTGTGGGTTGAGGGGTCGCTGCAGAGGCTGCTGGGGCCAGGGCCCGGGCCGGGGCCGGGAGAGCCCACACTGGAGGTAAGCGATGGTGCCTCCGAGACAGACACAGGGCAGGCTTGGGGCTTAGTTTCTTTGGGGGTGGAGGGCATCAGGGCTGGGCAGGCTCAGCACCTGCGCTGGTGTCCAGGACCTCTGGTGGCTTTCTCTACTGATAGCTGGAGGTCTGGCCTCAGAGTGGCCCCTTGGATGCAGCTCTGTGGGGGCTGATGAGGGTGGAAGCTCGGGTCCCTCTAGCAGCAGGACGGGCATTGCCAGCCCCTTCCCCTGCTCACACTGCGTGACTGGTTCGGGACAGAGGACAGGAAGGGGGTACCACACAGAGGCTTTGACAAACACGTGCATGTAACCGGCCAGCTCTGGCTTCTCTTTCTGTCCCTCTGAGAGCCCCCCACCTGGAGGTGGGGGGGTGCCATCTGCTTCCCCAGCGCTGACTTTTAGGCTGGACTTTGTCAGGCCCCCCTACCCTTGCTTCTTCTCCAGGACCTAAGGAGAATGGCCTTCCCCCAAGCCCCCAAAGTTCTTAGGACCCTGAGTGAGGGAAGAAAGCTCCCTTTCCAGCCCTACCCTTCCCAGCCCAGCCCCTGCCTCTCCCAGCTCAGAATGGGCCTCCCAGGCCCTGGCTGCTCTGTGTCCTTCTCTGTGCCCGGCAGGGTCTGGCTCAAGGTCACTGCAGTAATTCCATACAGCTGCCCGGGGCTGCCGCAGCCGCCTTATCGGCAGCAGGTTTGGATTTCACTGCCTTTTATGCCTGGGCATATTGTGTTCGATAAAACCCTTGCCTGTAACCCCGCTGGCAGGGCTCCCGGCTGGCCACTCCCTCCTGCCTGCCGCCTCTCCTCCTGGGTCCCCTCAGACACCAGGCGAGAAGGTCAAGCCCCTCCCTCGCCTGTGACCTCTCCCTTGCCGGACTTTTGAAGGTTCTCTGAGGAAGCCCACCTCCGTCCCAGGAGCGAAGTCCAGGCAGGCTACCGAGCTCTCTCCTGCAGAAACCAGCGTCTCCAGTCACCTGGGCTCCCAGCCACTCGGGGCCGGCAGGGAGGAGGGCACTTGGGTCTGGTCGGCCCTGGTGGAGCTGGGATGTTCAACTGGTTCTGCTGGTTCCAGCAGCCAGCAGGGAGGGCGTGCACTGGGGCGGGCTTCGAGCACAAGTATTTCCCATCTCCACTCTGCCACCAGCCGCCCTCCTGCCCGCCCACTGGGAGGTGAAGGCAGGTCTGAGTCACCGCCAGGGGGGAGGGCAGGAGTTAAACTAGTTGTGGCTGTGGCAGCGCCGCAGAGTCCGCCCCGGGCTGGACGTAAAGACAGACGGAAGACTGAAGGAAGGTAGGCAGCTCCAAGCCAGGTGGGTCCCATCTCCCCTGGGCCAAGGGCTCCTGTTCAGAGGCTCCTGGGCTGGGGCCGGACCTGCTGAGGTTTGGGGGGGTGGGGCAAGGGGAGTTCCCTTTAATTGGGTCCAGGGCTAGAGTCAGGGTGGAAGGCCAGGATCATTGCGGGCCTGCCTCTCGCCTCTAGCAGCCCAAGAGCCAGAGAAGGCTCAGCCAGGAGGTACTACATCTTTGGGTGTGGGGGTCGTCCCAGCTAGGGGTGACAGCTTTACACACTAGTACCACACGGATGTGGTGGTCACTGAGAAGCTGAAGAGAGGACTTGTCTCGGTCCTGGTGCTAAGGAGGACTGGATGTCACCTGGCCCCTGCCCACCCTCTGCTGAGCTATCTACAAGGCCTTCTGTGTAGCCAGGACTTGGAGCTGTGGAGAGTGGGGAGTCCCGGTCCTTGGGGAGCTTCTGTTTTGGCTGTGAAGTTGGAACTGAGATGGTAAAATAGATTAATTAATAACCAAACTAGGTGATAGGAGTGATAAGTATGGGTCACTCAGACTTATGGAGGTCTAGGTGTCAGTCCCAGGCCTTCCACCTACACGTGGTGTGATGTAGGCAGGTCACGTCCCCTCTGTGTGCTCTGGTGGGTGTGGAGGTGACCAGGTGGTGGCAGCTGGGTGTTCGTGACAGGCGCATCCTCCCCTGGCTTTCTGGTTCCTTCCTCCTCCCCCCCACTCCCCTGGGCCTCCAGTTTCCTCTTAGCCGGCACTGCCTCCAGGAAGTCTCCCCTGTACTTCCTCGCCTGTGTCTTCTGTGACCTGCCCCCCCAGGGCAAGCCTGGACGCTGGTCGGCCAACTGTGTGTCCAGGGCCTGGCATCATGCCCAGCTCAGAAAAGGCCTCCAGGAAATATGTGTTGAGTCCATCAAAATACAAACATTCACCATAGGAGAAAGGAGGAGCAGCCAGAAAGGTCACGGGCAAGAACTTGGCAGGAAGGCAGAGGGAGGCAGGCGGGGTGGGCAAGGTGGTGCTCCCTACAGCCGCGTTAGGGTCCTGGCTGAAGCCGCCCACCCGGGAGTGGGGGGTCCCGGGGCCTCACCCCTGCTCTGTCATCTTGGACAATTCTTGGCTTCTTTACCGAGCCTCCTATCCCATCTGTGATTGGTGACAGCAGGAACAGCATCTTGCGGGTTGGCCATGTACCGGGGTCTGCCTGGTTAGAAGTGCCTGTTGCGTGACAAACACCATACGACAAATACAACTGCTAAACACCTGGTGGCACACACCTGGCCTCTCAGCACTTGGGAGGCTGAGACAGGAGGGTCGCCGTGAGTCTGAGGCCAACCTGTGGGCTGTCTAGTGAGCTTAAGGCCAGCCTGCACTATACAGCGAGATCCTGTCTCAAAATAAAAAGACCAAAGTGAGTCTTTGGGACCCTGTCCCCAACAGCAGGGACGCTGCTGGCAGGGCTTGGGCAGCCTGTGGCTGAGTGAACGGCAGGGTGGGCCGCTGTCCCTGAGCTCTGGCTGTTCTTTCTTCTGCAGCCCCATGTGGAGCCCACAGACACGGCCATCCTGCTGAGCGCACGGCGGCCTGCCGGTCGAGACGGTGACCTCCCGACAGTGGCCCTCGGCCCTCCACCTCCGGCGGGGGTGGGGGCCGCCCACCTCCAGATCCCCAGCCATGACCACCTCAGCGCTACGACGCCAGGTGAAGAACATCGTACACAACTACTCAGAGGCGGAGATCAAGGTGCGGGAGGCCACCAGCAATGACCCCTGGGGCCCGCCCAGCTCGCTCATGGCGGAGATCGCCGACTTGACCTTTAACACGGTGGCCTTCGCGGAGGTCATGGGCATGCTGTGGCGGCGGCTCAACGACAGCGGCAAGAACTGGCGGCATGTTTACAAGGCGCTCACGCTGCTGGACTACCTGCTCAAGACAGGCTCCGAGCGCGTGGCCCACCAGTGCCGAGAGAACCTCTACACCATCCAGACGCTCAAGGACTTCCAGTACATCGACCGAGACGGCAAGGACCAGGGTGTCAACGTGCGTGAAAAGGTTAAGCAGGTCATGGCCCTGCTCAGGGACGAGGAGCGGCTTCGGCAAGAGCGCACCCACGCCCTCAAGACCAAGGAGCGCATGGCGCTGGAGGGTGCGGGCATCGGCAGCGGGCAGCTGGGCTTTTCCCGGGGCTCCCCGTCCTCCTACCACTGTGAGTGCAGCCCTCCTTGGGGCCCAGGCACCAGGCCTGCCTCTGCAACTCTGAGCTGTGGTTAACGGTCTGAGGGCTCGGGCACAGTGCCTGGCACGTCATAGGTGCCCAGCAGACGGGCCATAGGGGCGGGGCAGGTCATTATTTATGTGTCATTGTTGCTCATTAGCTGTTTGTTTATTTGTTTGGGAGGCAGGGTCTCACCATGTAGTTCAGGTTGGCCGTGAATTCACTGTGTAGCCCAGGCTGGCACTGGACTTGCAAGAATTCTCCTGCCTCAGCCTCCAGAGCGCTGGGATTACTGGCATGAGGCACCATGCCCAGTTGCTAATTAGCTGTTTATAGGATGGCACAGTGGCAGAAGCTCAGGCCCTGGTATCGCACACCCTTTATTGCACCCACTCCAAGCTGTGCTACCTGAGCAACCAGTAATCTGCACCTCAGTCTCCTCCTCCGTAGAATGGGGAGAATGTTGCCTCTCTCCACTGTTTGGAAAGTAAATGTGACCGGACCAAGGATGCCCATGACCCTTGGCCTGGATACAGAGGCCTTTCCGTCACCCCCCCCCCATCTCAGGGCACTGCCCTTAAAAATAGGGGTGACTACTGGGCAGTTTCTAGCTCTGTTTCCCTAGTGATGGGAGCTCCCCTGGCCTGAGGGACCCCAGAACGGCCTGCTGATAAAGCCCTTGGCAGTTTTCTGGGGGTCCTGAGGCTGCAACCTATTGGATCAGGAGCTCCCCTTTGGCCCCAGGCATGCTGGGGTCCAGAGACTGGAGGAGGATCACTGGGTTCAAGTCCAGCCCCTGTGACTACCAGTCCCCTGCCAAGGAGCCCCTGCCCAGCCTGCTGCCTGGCTCGCTGCTTCCCCTTGCCTCAGTTTCCCTCTTGGAGCCTTAAGCTCCCAGCAGACACAGGGGTGTGGGGCCCGGGGGAGTGCCTGGTTTGGTCATGGTGGCCATGATGGTCGTTGCAGCCTCCTCCTCATCCCCCCGCTACGCCTCAGACCTGGAGCAGGCCCGGCCCCAGACATCTGGAGAAGAGGAACTACAGCTGCAGCTGGCACTGGCCATGAGCCGAGAGGAGGCCGAGAAGGTGAGGCCCGCACCCCATGGCCTGGGGCAGGCAGCCGGTCTGGGCCTAGAGCCCCTCTGGCTTCCAAGGACAGCATGGGCCCTGTTTGTGCCCTGAGCCTGGCCTAAGTGGGGGCTGCTGCTGCCCCAAGCTGCCCTCTTGTTCCTTGAGGACCCGTGATCGCTACTGCCTTTGTCACCTGCCGCTCCTTCTTCTCCCTTCCTTCTTCTTCCTTTCTTTCCCGTTCAGTGCTCAGGGCCTCTGTACTAAGCTACATCCTCGTCCGTCTTTTACTCTGAGGCAGGGCCTGACTTTGTTGTCCAGGCTGGGCTCCAAGTTGCAATCCTCCTGCCTCAGCCTCCCAGAGTGCTGCAATTACAGGTGTGCAAGACCACTGTAATTGATATCACTTCTTTGCTGCCACCTCGATGGATCTGGGCAGACAGGGGAGGAAGCAGTGAGGCCTCCCACGGCAGCACCAGGGCTGCTCTCAGGGAACCCAGAAGAGAGAGACGTCAGTTTTCCTGCCTTGTGGCTACCTCTCAGAAATCAGGGAGAAGGGCACACCCTCACTGCCCACCCTACACCTGTGTGGGGGTATTTCTGTCTCTCTCTCCCGGCCCCTGGCAGGGCTACGCTGGCCAAGGGCTGGCAGCACCAGGCCAAGCCTATCCCTGCCTTCCTCCTCACAGCCAGTCCCCCCAGCCTCCCGCAGGGATGAGGACCTGCAGCTGCAGCTGGCCCTGCGCCTGAGCCAGCAGGAGCACGAGAAGGTAGTATATGAGGCAAGCCATCCTGGAGGCGTACGTGCTGGTGGCGCAGGTGCTGGTGGCCCAGGTGCTGGTGGCTGTGCTATAGGACACTAACTGGCTTCTTCTCTGCTGCTCTAACCTTGGCGCCTCCCTCCCACTGTCCCTGTCCCCAGCCCGGGTGCCCAGGTCACCCCAAGCCCAGCCTGGGCTGCTCATGCCCCTCTTCCTCTGCCCTTTCTGCAGGAAGTGAGGTCCTGGCGAGGAGAGGACTCTCCCGTGGCCAACGGTCCAGGGGCTGTGGCTCACTGTCGGAAGGACAGAGAGGCAGGGAGAGAAGACAAGACGGAGGAAGAGAGGCTGAAAACCAGCCAGGTAGGGAGCTGTGGAGTCACACGGCCAGCATTGGGAGCACAGGAAGCACCACCTGGGTACTGAAGGAGACGGGGGTGGTGACACGCACGTAGCCGCCTCTGTCCTATGTCGCGCTGGCCGGCAGCAGAGCTAACAGCAATGCAGGAGGCAGGGCAAGAATCCTGGTTGAAGGGCTGGCCAAATAGCTCAGTGAATTAAAGTGCCTGAAAGCAGGTACAGGGGCCATGGATTCAATCCCCAGGCCTGCCATGCCGGCCCTGCCTCCAGGGCGCTCTGAGATAGCAATTGAGACTGGGCCTGGCAGTGCACGCCTGTAATCCCAGCTCTTGGGAGACTGTAAACAGGTGGATCACTATGAGTCCGACCTAGTATTGAGACCCTGAACACCCTCCCTGGTCGAGACCCTGGAGGGGCTAGGGAGCTAGGGATACAGTACAGTCCTGGCCTTGGTTTCTCCTCAGCACAGCAGGCACTGGGGCAGCTCCAGCTGCGGTACTTAAGATGGTGGGAGACCCAGTGGAGACTGCAGCTTGGGTCAGAGATCCGGCGTTGCCAACATCACAGGCTCCCAAGCAAGATCAGGCTGCACATGCTGCTCTGTCCCCTTCCTCATGATTGTTGCGTCCAAGATTTTGGACACAGAGCTAGGGAGAAAGGCTTGCTGTCCAGTTGCCATCTTTGTCCCCCCTGCTGGCCTGGGTTCTAGCCCAGCTTGGCATCTCCCTGGCTGCACAACTTCAGGCAAGCCATCGCCCTCTCCGGGCTTCGAGGGCTCAGCTATAAATAGGCCATCACCTGCCCTCCCTTGCCTATGGGATTCTTAGAAGAATCAGGAACTCGGTGGATGAGGAAGCATTCTGAGAACCAGGACCACTGGACAGAGGAGGCGAGGATCACGAAGGGATGTTTGCGGGGTGAATAAAGGCAGGAAGCAGCTGCGGTCGCCTGGCAGGTCAGGGCCTGGCCTCCCTCGGGGCCCACCTGCCCCTCACCTGCGGCTGCTTCTCCCTCCACAGTCCTCCATCCTGGACTTGGCTGACATCTTTGGACCTGCCCCGGCACCATCCTCCACACACTGCTCTGCTGACCCGTGGGACATTCCCGGTGGGCATGCAGGTTAGCAACAAGCTCCCTGCTGGTCCCAGAGGGCCCCTTCCTTCTCAGCTACCTGCTGGAAAACTGCCTCCTCGACCAGCTGAGGGTCCCCCTGAGGTTTTGCTGCAACCTGGCTTCCGCATGAAGAGCTCGAGACCCTGGGACACAGATGTCCTGCTATCTGACCCAGTAGGGTCAGTGGCCCACGATGCCCAGGCCAGGTGGTGGCAGGAGGTCCAGGCCCTGCTCATTCTGAGTGGTCTGGTGGCAGCATCCCCACTGGGGCAAGAACCTCGCACCTCCCCCCCACAGCCTGGGAAACTGGCAAGGGGCCTGCATGAGAGCAGGGGTCTGGGTTACATCTGTGTCTCCCCGCCCCCATTCCAGGTCTCAGACCGAGCACAGAGCCCAGCGGCTCCTCCTGGGGACCTTCTGCAGACCCCTGGTCTCCGGTCCCCTCGGGAAGCAGCCTGTCCCGAAGCCAACCTTGGGACTTGCTTCCTGCACTCTCCTCCTCGGAGCCCTGGGGCAGGACCCCAGTGCTGCCTGCGGGACCCTCTGCCACGGACCCCTGGGCAACTCACTCGCCCCACCACAAGCTCTCTAGTGCTGGGGCTGACCCTTGGGGGACTTCCAAGGAGTCCTTAGACACACCTGGTAAGTGGAGGCAAACGGTGCTGTGAGAGGCTGGGCACTTCCGGGTCCGCTCCCCCCACCCCAGCGCTGTGGGGGCAGCAGGGGCCGCGAGTCTGGCCCGAGGTGCTGCCGTCACCCACCCTCTCTGCAGCCCTTCTCTCTTCTCTGCTAGCTGGAGGCAGTGTCCCGACCTTTGATCCCTTTGCCAAAACCCCAGAACCCACAGAGACCAAGGCAGAGCTGCAGGGTGCCCAGGCCGTGCTCCCTGAGAAGCCGAGCAGCCCCGTGGGTGAGCAGAAGGCCGGGGATACCGAGGCTCTGGGCGTTGGGGAGCCCAGGCCTGCCACTCCACCCCTGCGGTATGCCCTGCCCTTCCCCACCAACAAGCTCTATTCTGTTGCTCACAGATTTAGACCTGTTCGGAGAGCCTAGCCCCAGCTCCAAGCAGAATGGCACGAAGGAGCCTGATGCCTTCGGTCTGGGGGACCTGGGGGAGGCGCTCTCATCCGCACCCCCAAGTAAGGAGATCCCTGCCCGTCGCACCCCAGAGTCCTTCCTGGGCCCCTCTGCCTCCTCCCTGGTCAACCTTGATTCACTGGTTAAGGCACCACAAGCTGCAAAAACCCGGAACCCCTTCCTGACAGGTAGGGCACGCCTAGCGCCTGCGCACCTGGCGCGCTGCTCCCTGGATCCCACCTGAGCCCTAGAACCTGACTGTCCCTGTCTTCGCCTCACCTCTCCCGCAGGCCTCAGCGCTCCATCCTCCACCAACCCATTTGGTGCCGGCGAGCAGGTTGCGCCCACCCTGAACCAGATGCGCACTGGGTCGCCTGTGCCCATGCTGCCCCTCGGGACGCCCCTGGGCTCCATGACCTACAGTGCCTCCCTGCCCCTTCCGCTCAGCAGCGTCCCAGTCGGCAGGACCCTCCCCGTCTCAGCCAGTGCCTTCCCTCAGGCGGGTGCCTTTGTCCCGCTGGCCCCGGGCCTGCCGCCACCGCTGCTGCCCACATCCAGCTCCGCTGGGCCACTGGACGCATCGCGGCAGGCAGGCACCAATCCCTTCCTGTGATTGCCTGGATGGCCAGAGCGCGAGGCCCCGCCCCCTTTGGACCTGGGCGGAGCTCTTGTACAGATTGAGCACTGATTGGATCTCCGTGGACTGCGGACGACTCCTGACGCTAGAGACCGGACCACTGGGTGGAGCGCCGAGACCGCACCCACGCAATAAGGACTGGAACCCAGCTCCACCGCTCTTACCGAATGGACTTTTTGCCAGGTGTGGCAGCTGGGTCTGGACCACACCACAGATCTCCCGCTGTCCAGGAAACAGTGACTCCACAATCCAGAGTGTGGGTATCCTTGGAGTGCCACCCGATCTCCATCAGCCTGGCACTCGGGCTTCTGGATGCTCCCTGGTTGTGGCTCATACATTACCCAGAGGCATTGGGGGTGGCCTGACAGCCCGAGACAGCGGGGACTTGTTTTATGTATTGTACACTTATCAGTGGACTAAGCACTTTAGGCAGAAAACTTTAATCATGGCACTGAGGTAGATCATCCTGCTACTCCCATTCAGGACCAGCCACAGAATTTGTTGGCGTCCAGCACAAAATGAAAACGCAGGGCTAAACTGGATCAAGTTTTTTTTTTTTTTTTTTTTTTAATTTTTAATTTTTTTGAGACAGGTTCTCACATTGTAGTTTAGGCTGGTTTTGAACTATATAGCCCAGGCTGGCCTCCAACCTGCAGTGACCCTCCTGCCTCAGCCTCCCAAGTGCTGGGAGCACAAATGTGTACCACTATGCCCAGCCCTGTGAATTTTAAAACAAGGACACAGAACAGTAGTCCGCATGCACAGCCCTTCCGGTGGCAGCTGTGCTGGTCTCTTGCGGCCACCATTCTATAGAGGAGGTTGAGGAACGTACTTCAAGTCACAAGACGAGGCCATCATGGGGCTGGGATTCTCGGCAGGCAGGCAGGCAATCAGGCACTCTGGCCCTAGGTTTAATTTAGCAAATGTTGATGCACTGCTATAGATAAAGTGCTGGGCTGGGAGGGGCCCAAGAATTGCTGAGCTCACGGCCTTTAGCTGCTCAGGGGATACGGGATGCAGGGAACATGGCGGCGGCAGAAGACAGAGCCAGGAATCCCCTGCTTCTTTGTTCTCCTGAGTAATCTTCAATCAGTGACTCCCTGCCATCCTGAGCTTACCTGAAGTCCCTGCAGTCACCCCAGTGAGACAGACCGTGCCTTCCTGGGGCTTAGGCAGAATTTGGAGGGGCAGAGGTGGGTAGAGCCTGGCAGCCCTTCCATCCTGGGTGCCCCTACCACTGTCTCTTCTAATGAGGCTCCCACCACCAGTGGCCAGTTGGTCCCCAATCTCAGACCTGCCCTGAAGGCATGTAAGGCTCTCCCCTTCCCTTTTAAGGCCAGAAATACCAAAGTCAGTGGCTAGGGAGGCAGTGGCACTCTCCTGCCTGGGCTGGGGTGGGGAGGGGGACCCACCCAGGCCGCTGTGGGTGAGAGGGATGAGAGTACCTCCTGAGGAGTCAGACCCAAGGGCTCCAGAACAATTGCTCTGCAGTTAAACTTAATGATAACTGCTTCGTAATAAGTGGTTATTCGCCTGACCTCAAATAAAGCGCTTCACCTCAGTGTGTGTGTGTGTGTGTGTGTGTGTGGTGTGTGTGCGCGCACACACGCCTCTGTTTCCTTGTCAAGTGGGGGCAAGAGCCCCTTCCTGGTGGGGTTGCTATGCAGCCAGTGCCCCTGCTTGGGGTGGGAAGATTCTGGACCAGCGACGAGAGTGATCAGGGTGGGTGCAAATGAGGTCAAGGGTGGCCAGGCCATCCTCTTGGGTAAGGGGATGCCTGGCTGTGCCAGGTGACACCCCAAGTCCTTGTCTGCTTCTGCTGCACCCAGCTCTCCCTGGGGGCTGATTGGTCTGTGACATTTCCTGGTCCCTGAAGCCACTTCCAGTCCCCCTGGTCCTCCTAACTGGAGCAACCTGCCTCCTCCCCGCCCCCCAGGCCTGCCCCGCCCCATTCCTGGGATGCTTGTCCTCTTGGCTCCAGACTTCTCTCCAGCAGTTCCCTGGTTCCACGTGGCCCCTTACCTAAGAGGATGCCCTGGCCACCCGCCCTTGGCCTCTTATTTGCCCTCGCCATGGCACCCTTGTCATTGGCCCAGATTCCTCCCACCCCAGGCAGGCTTCCTCTTCCCCAAGCACCCTCTACCCTGCCCCACCCCCAGTGGGAGTGTCTGCCCTTCTTCCAGGCTGCCCTGGTTTTGTCATTGCTGTTTTCTTTTTCTTTTTCTTCTTTTTTTTTTTTTTTTTT